>JAQIXD010000533.1:0-25028 GCA_034699985.1 Minunthozetes semirufus
GTATTTCTAATTCTGTTTCGTTAATCTTTTCCTTATTCTTCAGCAAAATATCACAACATTTGGCCAAAAGTTCGGGAGTTTTCTTCGATTTTATGGGAGATATTTCTGTGACTTTGTTATCGTTAACGAAATCCATGGCAGCCTTTAAGACATAAATTATCAAAATTAAGTAAAAATCAAATAACAAATGAAAACCAACCGAATCGAGCGCTTTATAGAAGAATGGATCCGATTGAAGTGATTTATCCAAAAGATTCTTATATTTGTCGTAAACTTTCCAAATGGTGTTAACAAAGAGTTGGGGATCGTCTATGGCTTTGGCAGCCGTGGCTTCGATGGCATCAATGCCTTCCTTTCTGATGTGTGTTTGAAAGAACTGACACAAGTCGGTGATAGCTGTGTCTACTCTAATCACAAGTTTGTAAAGAGTCGCCAATTCTGTAATAAATTCATAATTAATGAATTGATTCACATCTTATAGAAAAGGATTAACTGACCGCTAATGTCGTCGTTTATCAGTAAAGTCTTGAATTCTTCAATAAATCTCGTGATTTGTTTGACAATAAGCGCTTCTTCGACGATCTTTATTAGTGGATCCAAAAGACTATTATTGAGGTAACGCTTCACTCTATCCCTTTCCTCTTCGAGTCGAGTCGTACAGCGTTTCATATATTGAGTGAAAGAGTTTTTTAAGAGAAATGTTTCGCTTTCTTTCATATAATATTCTTTTGTCTGTTCGAGGAATGGCTTCTGAAAGGACTCTTCAAAGCTTTGACTCGCATTTTCCTCGATTTCAGTCCCGACGTGAGTCAACTCATCTGAAATATTCGACAATTGTTTAAAACAAATAAAAAGAGATTCAAATCAATACCAAAACAGTCGACAACTCCACTGACAAGTCGTGTATTAATAGTCTCTCCGTTTCTGTCTTTTTCAATGAGTTTTAGGACAGAATTCGACACTTTTTTACCGAAATCTTTGAGTAAACTCTGACGCCATTCGAGTTTCGCCATCTTTTGGACAAATGGTTTAATTTAAACAAAAATCTTAAGACAATAAACAGTGAAATGACTCACGACTTGTATTTCAGGTAAGCTTTTGTCTGCATTTGACTGACAGTGATATCGATTGATATAATTGCAGACACCGTTCAGTACTTTACTCGAAAACTTGTAGTCCTCCCACTGTTTGGTATAAAATGCCAAAAGAGACTCTTCGTCGGGATATGTATTACATTTCTGTTAAAACATAAATCTATTTTTGGATTCAATTCAAAAGCAATAAATCAATGAATACCTGACGCAAACACTCGATATGATCTTTAAAGAATTGGCGGATCTTATTGTAAATCCGTTCCTTAATATTGATTTGATTCGAGTTCTTATCGCTTCTATGGTTTGTGCACTTATTGTATATCAAACTAAACACAAATCAAATCAATTATAAACAGAGAAACAGATGAGCAAAGAGGGAGGCCTTTGAAATACCTGTAGGAGCGGATGTACTCGTCCTGAGACATCGGTGTCTTATTCTCAGCGAATATTGTCTTTATAGTTGCGTTCAACTGATCCATGAACTCATCGCTGTGATCCATGTCTTCGATCGAGTGGTCGTTGTTTCGCTTTCGACCTAATTTTGAGACAAAAATATCAATCAATTCGTAAACAAAACGGAATACAAATGAGACACAATTCTAATCTAAAATCAATTTAAAATTGAATTATCAATAAACTGACCCTTTTTGCTATTATTAACCATTCCTTAGTTGAGTTCAAAATGATTTTCAAATTAAAAATTAGATATTTTTAGCGAAAAATTGCTATAAATGATGCAATCGGTGGCAACGAGTTTGACACGAATTTTGAGGATATATTTGTTGAAAACAATTTTTACAATTCTTACCAAAAATCAATTCAAACGATAATTGAGTTAAAATCGATTTCAATTCAAATGAAAATCAATTGTAAAACAAATTAAAACTAAAAATTGATAATCACTTAAACTGTCGTCAAATCAATCAATCTTTTGGTCATATGTTTACAAAGAAAGAGTTACTCACTTATACTGTTATTCGTTGACAGCGTTTGGTTTACACTAAAATAATGTGAATTCTAACTCAATATTCGTTGAAATGTTTGAATTGAAATTCGAAAATTTTATTCAAAGCGTAACAGTATTTGTGTATTAGTTGTAAATTGCAATCATTTTTTCCAAACTTTTATTCATTGAATTTCAGGTTATTTTATGAATGAAATCCTATTTTGAACTAATTTTAGCCCTGAATTTAATGTTAATTACATTTACATATCAAAGTGAACTCGATTACAAGTTTTGCTCAAATCGTTAATAATTGTTCACAAATTGACTAAAGTCTTAAAATCATAGTAAAGATGTCATTATTATCCCGAAAACTGATTGATAGCAATAAAGTTCCCAAATCGAGAGTAAATTATTTGATTCATCTTTTGCTTCAAACTTTTCTTTGCATTGAATTGATTTCACCCTTTATTTCAACCTTTAATCAAATTAAACAAAAATTTCTTACATTTTATGGAAATTCAATAATTTATAAGATTTCTAAAGAGTTGTTAATAAGAACTTTCAATTACCTTAAACTGATGTCTATCTTGTTTTGATCTTCAACTTATGTATAGAATAATTAATTGAGTAATAATTTTAGGTTGAATTACACCTCCATTTGGGCGGTTCTATAAGATTGTCAACTGTTTGGGAATTATGTCAAAAGAAAGGTATTATTGATCTCTTCTTTCAACAAAATAATCAGTTTTTTGTTATGAAATAATCGAAGGAATTATTGTTAATCAAATTATTTGAAAACTTTGATATCGAGGTATAAAACTGACTCCAAACGGAACTTTCAATGAATTACTTGACTCTTGTATTATCAAAAAACCGGGAAAATTGATTGACTTTTTGGATATACTCTCCCATTACGGGCGGATCATTGTGTGAGTTCTCTCAATCCTATTGTCAGACAAGAGGTTCTTATAATTGTCTTAAGGGGTGACTCATATGCTTTGGAGAGATGTGCGTATGAGATATGCGAAGATGAGGCCAAAGATGGTGTTCTTTACTTCGAATTAAGAACTTCTCCTCATTTGGGCTCAAATACTGTCAAAAAGAAATTCAATAATCCTTTGGTCGCCGGCTCTGATCCGAATGCTTTATCTCCCAAACAAGTCGTTGAATGTGTTCTTCGAGGACTCAAAAGAGGAGAAAAGGATTTTGGAATCAAATCAAATCTTATTCTGTCCTGTGTTTGTGGTTATCCTGGTATTCAACCATTAATTTTAATCAAAATATATTCTTATTTTTATTATTCTTAAGAATGGAGTGAAGAAGTCCTACAATTGGCTCAAGAATTTAGAGATAAAGGTGTAGTTGGTATTGATATCGCGGGTCAGGAAGATATGAATCCCTCGTCTTCGCACTCTTTTACTCAAAGCGAAGTAATGGCTTTCAATGCCGCTAAAGATTTAGGTCTTCATCGAACAGTTCACGCGGGAGAGGCCGGACCCGCAGCTAATGTGTTGTTTGCTTTGGATGAGATGTGCGCTGAGAGGATAGGACACGGATATACTGTCATCTTTGATGAAGACATATATAAACGCTGTCTGTCCTCTAACGTACACTTTGAGGTCTGTCCCTTTTCCAGTTACTTCACCGGATCTATAGTTGACGGCCAAAGGAACCCAATCGTAGTGTTCGCTGAAGATGGCGCCAACTTTTCTATCAGTAAAGATGACCCGACAGTGACCGGCGTTACTCTCGACGAAGAGTACGAGTATTGCAGACAATTGGGATTAAATGAGATGCATATCACTCGAGCGGTCAGAATATTTCACAATATTTTATATAACTCTTCCATCGATTGATTTTATGCCTTATTCTCCAGAATATAAATGCTATGAAATCCGCGTTTTTGACCGAAATAGAGAAGAAAGAACTTCTTAAACAACTTTACTCTTTGTATGGATTGGAATAAAACGAAAACAAATTTAACTCTAAATTAAAATAAATTTATTTCATTTGAAACTCTTTTTAAAACAAATAAAAGTCTGAAATAGTTTTTCATTAATAAAAGTATTGAAAAATCAAATGGAAATCAACTCTTGTCCTCCAAATGAAGTCGAATCGGCCGCAGATAAGCCACGGTTAGGATGGCGTCATCGGAATGCGTCACTATTTGGTACTCATCTCTAAATTCAAAACAAAATAATTAGTTATTTGTCTTAACTTTCAGTAAATTAATCACAAAATTATCTTTTTCTTGAATAGAGGACAGTCCAGAGTAATTGTCTCATATTCTCCTCCTTCGCCGCATACATTGATCCCATATTTCTGATTTAAGTCTTCCAAAATTGGAAGCATTTCTTCAATAGATTTTGCCAAATGTTTTGGTTCTAATCCAAGAACCGCTACTTTCACGAGAATTGCATTGATATCAGATTCAATCATATTCTTGAGAAGCGAAGTCTGTTCCAAACCCCAAATCGGAGCCAACATTTGTAAGTCTAGTCTTCGACAGACGTCTTCTACTCTGACCTTCTGATAGTTGGAAAGTATAGCTCCGACTGAAATGCCTTCAAATGATATCTTTGTTTTAATATCCGATAAAAGTTGGAAAAGATCTTCGACCTCATCGTCCGTATGTTTATTGTACTGCATGTCTGTGCTGATAGGCTTTCCAGCGATATCTCGTCTGAAAAGCGGTAAATCCATAGCTTCGGCGTATAAATCAATGAATTCGTGTCCAACTGTTTGATACATATAAGAGTCCTCTTCTTTAGCCGAAAGTGGCCTCAGATTAGCCAAACCAACGATTTGATGACCACTTTTGGCGCTTAAATACATGGAATAAGTGGAATCTTTTCCACCGCTTATTAACCCAATTATTCTCATCTTTTAATTTGACTAAAATTATATAAACTAATGATTAAATCAAAAGATATGAAGAGATTTAAACCAAGAGTTGATTCAAAACATAGATTTAAAACTCCAATACTTTAGCAGTAAAACACGTGAATTACAGTCCATTCAAAGACAACGTAATGAATAAGAGTTTTCTTATATTAAACCCTTTTATTGAAAACAAATTAATAATTACTTCTAATTATAATTATTTTTATTTTAATTTAAATTTGAGTAAAAATTCATTACTTCTGTTGAGATATATATTGAAATATATTTATACAATTATATAGACTCAGAATATAAGACATTATTTAATGGAATTTAATGTAATATTCACTAAAAGTCTGATTAAATAAATGAAAAAATCGATAATAAAATGATTTAAAAAAAGTCTTTATTCTTAAGATAATTCTTCGATAGTGAATGTCGAGTGAATTTTGCGATGGTTTTCAAGAGAGTCCAGTTTATAGAAGCTTTTATTACAACCGGGATAACCACATTCGGTTGGAGTAATCTTTCCGTGAGTTTTCACGTGTTTTCTCCAATCGATCTTATTTTCAAAGATTTCCCGACATTGAGGCCAATCGCACGAGTATTTCGATTGGGATCTGTTTGCGTGCATTTCGTGTTCGTGAGCCGTCAGCTCTTTTCTAGAGCCGAACACAAGCCCACAGTCAGCCCATTCGCACTCAAATGAGTTACCGGTGCTATTCGTGTAAGACTCGTCTTCGTCTCCGCCGTTGTGTTCGCTCTTATGTTCAGACAATTTCCACTTCAGATCAAAGCTTTCATTACATTCGGGATAATCGCAAACGAATTGTTTGTGTCCTAAATGTGTGAACGAATGTCTGTTCAGACGATACTCTTTTGCGAATTGTTTGCCACAAACATCGCATTCAAAAGGAGTTTCCACTCCTTCCTCGTTCGGAGACTCAGGTTTGGGAGGCCTTCCCATTGGATTCTTTACTGCTTTTCTCTCAGAAGATATGATTCTATTATTTATAAAGCCTTTCGGTCGACCCCTTCCTCGGCCTGACTTCTGTATTAATTTTGTTCTCTTTTTAACAGATTTTTTGCGCAAAAGTTTTTGTGATTTAATCTGTGGTTCGTAATCATTGTCTGACATATGATCCACATATACAGCACTTCCTTCAGAGTCTTCGCTCAAATATTCTTCGTTTGTGTCCGATTCGACCAAATCTTTGGTCTCTTCCGTGTTGTCATTGTCTTCATATTCAGCAAAAAGATTGGATCTATAGTCGAGTTTTGTCTTCTTTTGTTTCATTTGTTCCAAAGTTCTTGAGTTAAGAGTTGACTGAAGCGACAAAACTTTGCTTTTTGTTATCTCTAATTGTTTTCGTTTAATACATAACTCGTTTTGAATTAAATCCAATAATTTGTCGAAATTCAAGACTTGATTCAGATATGAATCAAATTGAGATAATGTCTGCCATTCGGGCGAAAAATATGCGTTAATTCGCGGCAAACTTTGACGCAATTTGTGGGCAATAAAAAGCACTAATAATGATATCAAACCGATGTCTCTCTCAATGTCTTCTGTCTTGTAATCAACTAAATTATCGTCTGTTTTATCATTTGTTGAATCCTTTGGTTTGTCGTTGTTTTCAGTGATATTTTCTTCGCAAATGATTTCATTATTTTCGACTAATTGGCAGTTCTCTTGTGATTCAGTTTTACACAAAGAAGTGATGAGTGATTGACTGTAATACTGTTTAAGCCATGATTTGATTAAATGAATGGATTGGGTGTCACTTGAATTACGTTTTAAAGCGATTTGATATTTACTGCAAAGAGTGGACTCAATTAAATTGATTACCGAAACAAGTCTTGAGAATAAGATCAAATCGCTCTTAAGTTCTGTCAAATGAGGAGATTTTGCGATAATTTTGTTGATTAAACTTATTATACACTCCTTGTGCTCAAAATCTAATTGAATTTCGGTTAAATCCATATCAAAATCAGCACAAAATTAGATGAAATAATCGGTAAAAAGAAGTTATGTTTTCATTGTTTTTGTTTACTATTTGAGAGGTATTTGATGTCATGCGTAGAGTCACTCAAATCACCGCTTATTTCAAACATTTATTTCTTTTGAGTTTTTAATTACTTTTTAATTGAATTTTAATTAATTTTTACTAAAAATTAATCAAATTTTAGTTTATTTTAAACAAAATTAATGATTAAATGAATTACAAACTAAGATATGATAAGCAATGGTTTAAGTCAGACATAAAATGACATTTCAGTCATCTTTGAGATTATATCTTCGATAGTATTTGATTCGATATCCTTTCAATTGATTGAAGATATAATTCGAGACGTAATCGGTTCCCAATATATTACTGGCTGTGTCTTTGAGGAATCCAAGAATTTTATGAGATAAGCAGCCGTAGGTCCGATTCTCAATGCCTACTGTACTGATGGCTTCCCTAACATATTGTTCTGGGGTTGGAATAGTGAAAGTTGGCTTCAATTTAGACATATTTGTTGCCACAAATGAGGGCAAAACGCTTTGAATTATAATTCCTTTGTCTTTGAATTCAAAATGAAGGGCTCGACTCAAGTGATCGCAAAAGCATTTTGTCGCTGAATATATGGATAGCAGAGGAACGGGTGTCGTCGCAGAAAAAGAAGAGATATTAATGATTATTCCGCGCTTTCGGTCAACCATTTTGGGTAAAACCAAATCAATCATTCGCGTCATCGAAACGATATTACAATTAATTATTGAATGAATAAAGACTTTTAAATCCGTTATTTTCGTGAAGTATTCTCCGATTTTGAAACTCATACCGACGTTATTCACCAAAACGTCGATCACTTCCAATTCGCAGACCTTTTCTTCGATTTGATCGTAGATATCATCTCTGGTAAAATCAACTGCGAGGGTCTTAATGTGGTTACATTTCTCGTTTTTCTCCAGTAATTCATTTCTGACTTTTTGTAGTTTCTCTTCATTTCTGCTGATAATCAGCAAAGAATATCCCATTTTTGCCAAACTATTGGCATATTCGAGACCAATGCCATCAGTGGCTAATTGTAGACAAACAAATATCTTATAAGCCATTGGAAACAGATTTAAGAGACAAACCTCCAGTAATAACAGCCCAAGTATTAGGTGATGGCTTCCAAACTACTCCAAAGCCTAACACTTTGGCCACAAAACAGGTGTAAAAACTCTTTAAGAGTTTGAAACACAAATATATGACAAACAAATAATAGACAGTTTTGCCGATCAATTCATAAATAAATGGATCAAACATTTTGTTATTTACTTTATGTAAGAGAAATATGTTTTATAAGTTTCAAACGATTTAAGAAGTCATGAACTAAAAGTCAGATCAAATTTCAGAGGGAATGCACTTTAAGCCATCAAATTCAAAGACAAAATGATGACTAGAATTGAGTTTTCTTAGACATATCGCACCATTTCTTTACATAATATTTTCATAACCAGTCTATCATTGTTTTCGATGTAAATTACTTCCTATAAATGATCTAAAATTGGAAAAACCAGTTAATAGTCACTCAATTTTCCTACAAATCTCCTAATCATCTAATAATTTATCGGAAAAAAATTAACCTGTTTATTTTTATAAAAATAGGTTCAAACGAGAATAGTTGGATAATAAATAATGTATAAATTAGCAATTTATTGCTATCAAAATATTGATCTTGGTAAACGTAAAGTTATTTTTTAGGAGAAATGCAATCCTAAACTTGATTTACTCAATGTTTGTCTTATCAATAACTCAATCACTACAATATTCACGACATATATCTATAAAAAGTATAAAAATATTATTTGTAATAAAAATCTCAAATATTTTAACAAAAATATATCTAAAATAAAATAAAATGAATTTATTTTAATCTAAACTTTATTTTTATTATACTTTAAATATATTTAATAATATTTTAGTTGAGAATTAAAGAGAGAGACTCTATAAAGATGTTGTGGTGTTGTTGTTGTTGTTGTGACGTATAGTTTAAAAGGCAATACATGTGCTCTTTTGGTCTCCTTTTTGAAAACATTGTAAACAATGACTGAAAAAGAATCAAATGTTAAAAAAGAAGCGATCGGTGATCTCTTTGGCCTCTTCGGACTCAGTGATGACAAAATAGACAGACAATTAGTTAACAGTCAGACAGAAGAGGGAGAAATCATTGAGACGTCGGACACTTTTTGTCAAAATAATAAACAATTTGTCGAAATTAGTGACAAAATTAATGAAAACGAATGTATTGTCTGCCACTCAAAGGAAATCAAATATCGATGTCCTAAATGTCAACTGAAGACCTGTTCTTTGAGTTGTTGTAGAACTCATAAAACGCGTTACGATTGCGATGGGATTCGCGACAAATTGTCTTTCGTTAAAATGTCTGACTTTTCTCAGACACAATTTCTAACCGGTATTTCATTATTAGAAGATATTTAAAAAACAATTTGTGGATAATATTTGTTTGCTTTCAGACTATTTCTTCCTCGAAGAAGTTGACAAATCCATTGACAACAGTACCAGAGAGAGGCGTTCCATCATTAGTTCGAAAATGATTTTACCGAAAGTAAACATTTAATGATATTATCTTTTATTCAATTCATTGATAATTGAATTCATTTTCTTCTTCATTAGTGGTTACAAAAGTTGATGAGAGAGGCCAGACTTAGAGGAATAGACCTTAAGCTAATGCCGGCCGGTTTTAGCCGAAGGAAACAGAATACCACTTGTTTTATGTATAACCAAAAGGCTATTCATTGGGACATTGAGTTCAAGTTTGTTCACGCGTTGGACACCAAAGACGAGGAAGAGTTGGCCAAAATATTAACCGAAGATCTGGTGGTCTCTCATTCCGAATATACTTTTATTAAAAACAGAGTATCCGAAGACACAAAACTTGAGTCTCTTTTATCTCAATTACTCGAAACCAATTCAACCGAAGACTCGAAACATAAAAACAAATTATGTTTATATCGAAAGCTGGGAATCGATGGCATATCTGTACTCTTCAGAGCCGAAAATCGAGGAACAAATCACAAGAAGTTTTTCGAATTAGATTTGAATAAAAGTATTAAACAAAACTTAAGTCGAAAAACAGTTATAGAATTTCCAACATTTTTAGTGGTTTTGAAAAAATTCAAACATTTTTTTGAAATACTATCCGAAGAAGTGGTGACTAATACTGAGAAGTAATTTAAACGACAACTGTTTTGAAATAAATATAACATTAAATCAATTGAATGTTATTTTAATAAAATATAAATCATTTAATGAATGAATAAATAATTTAAAAATAATTTCGAATCACTTTTTATCTGAAATTTTAAACGAAAAATAAATTCACAAAATTTTTAGTCTTTTTCTGTAAATTATATAATTGTCTGTCATTTGAATGTAAGGCACAGTTAGGCGTCGATTGAATTTGATTCGTATATATCTTGAATAGATTTATTCAAATCAATGTATTTATCCAATGTTTCGCTCAGTTTTGTGGACTGAATGCTGTCAATACGGAAATGTGTCTCGAGTTTAGTGGAGTCGACATTAGAGACGTGAAGTAGTAAATGATTTTCGGCATCAGTTGAGTCGAAGAAGAATTTGAAGTCCTGTCCATTGCTTTGTTCGTTACATTTAATACATTCAAAGACTTTATTATATCTGAAATGACGTAAAATGTGTTCTTCGAAAGAATCTTCGTCTTCGATGGCATTTAATGGAACCGATGTCTGAGCATTCATTTGTTTGATAGCATTACAGACGGGACACAATTCAAGTCTCATTCGAACTAATCCTTCGAAAGAACGGCTCATTTGAAAGTCGAGGAATGATTGGATCCAATCGAGAGTCAAATAAAACTCTTTAATTCTGTTAATGTTTTGCTCGCAGTCCGAGTGCTCCGAATCCATAGATCGGAACTCATCGACGGTATCATAACTCGTGAAGCAAACGGAACACTGCATAACACCTCCCAAATGGCTCTTATAGTGAGCCAAAGCCTGATTCCGGTCCAAGAAGTAAGTGTTTGTCTTACAGAACACACATAAGTAGTATTTGTTCTCAGATTCGGTAGGATTTGAAGTAATTGTCGGTACAATTGAGTCAATTTGGAGATCAGTTTGAGTTTGGCTGTCATTAAGCGAAGGCTTTTCATAAATAGTTGTGCTTTCAGTTTGTATTTCAATATTAGAAGTTTCTTTGGTTTCCAAAATTGTTTTCTTCTGTCCCTCACTATTGCAAACAATTTCTGTCTGAGTCTCGGTTTGACAAAAACTTTTAGACTCAGTTTGTGTCTGTCCTTCACTTTTTGATTCAACCATTGATTGCGTTTGTGTTGTGCTCTCACTCTTAGAAATGAGTTCCGTTTGTGTCGTTATTTCGGTGCGAACTATAGTTTGGACCGAGTTTTCGGTCATTTGAGCCATAGTTTGGTTCACAACTGGAATTACCGTTTCTCTGACACTATTAATAGTCTCTATCTCTTCTATTTTAGGTTTAATGTCTTCCATCTTAATGGATGTGCTTTGAATTAAAGGTTTGCTTTCAATCACTTCAGAGTTCGTTTGTGTGATCTCTGTTTTAGAGGTTATTATCTGAGATTTAGTTTCGTTTTGAGGCGGAGCCACACTTGTATTGATTGTCACTTTCGATACAGTGGGTATTCCCGGCTCTGCTTTAATCGATTTGTTTTGTTTATTAGTTGTGGTAACGATTCGACGACCAATTTCTTGGATCTCGTCATCGATTGTGTCTGAGAATTGTTCGTAGAGTCGGAGCATAAAAAAGCTCTGATTGTGATCCCAGAAATCTGTTAACATATATTCAGTGAAAGTCTTCAGAATCTTTTGGAAGTTCTTTCGGTTCTCTTCTGAACGTTTCGTTCCGCGAATCAAATCGAGATTATTTGCGATCGATTTCCAATCGAAATATATTTGTTCGGAACGTCTATAAAATAGTTTGTCGAGTCTTTCCCTAATTATCGACAAATCAATTGAATAAATAATTTCAGATTTGTGGCCACAGTATAGCTCTTCTGCGTCTTTGAAGACAACTCCTTCTGGTGTTCCAATTATTCCATCGATTGCTGAAAGTATTTAAAATATTTATCGAATAATAAGAGATTAAAATCATTGAAATCAAATACAAACCTCTTTTAAGACTTCCGCAAACGAAAGCTCGTCTCTCAAACGCAGAAATACCATTTTCATCAGACGAAGAACAATTGGGCCAATCATCAGGTTTTGGCTGATAAAAAAGTGATCTTTCGCCTAATTGATGGTCCGATGAATTGTCGTTAATGACCAGAGAAAAGTCTTCTGTGTCTCCCTCTCTAATCGGTTCCAAATCCCATGGACTCAATCTCTTAGAACTGTTGTCATACAAATTCACCTTAATTTTCATGTAATGTGATTCAGGAAAGTCTTTTTCGAGAGGATCCAGTTTTAAAATGGCGCCATAAACCCAAAAATCGGTGTCATCTTTTAGATATCGAAAACGATCCCAGGGCTGCCAATTCCTGTCCAGTGAATTCTCATATAACTGACGAAGAATAATAAAGTCATTGACTTCTTCAAGCTTGAGGTACTGAACAGTAAAAGTCGAATCCATCGGTTCATTTAAGAGAGGATCCACTTCTTCCAGAGTAAGTTCAATGGAAAGCATAGGAATGCTATGAAAAGTGATGTCTTTTACGATACAATAAATATTATCGTAATCTTTGTATTGTTTTGAAGAATAAGTGTGTGTTTTAAAGTTCTTTCGCGTCGAAGGAATTATGTCTTTTTCTCTCAATGTCTTCATATAGTGGTAATGACCGCAACGAAGATAAACCACTTCGTCATTCTTTTGAGGAAAATACGGAGATTTGACTACATTTGTAAGACTCGTCCACTTCTTGAACGCATCTGAAGTGAACACAAATTTTAATTAAATTATTTATTAATAAAAAATTAATTAATTATTAATTACCGATAATTTCTTGATTCTGTGGAGGAGTCGGGACAGGACTTGAGCTGCTTTTGTTTCGTTTAGAAGTATTTAAATTATTCCGAGAAGAGGAAACACTTTCAGTGGACGTCGAACACGAGGAAGAGGTGGAACATGAGGGCTCACCGAACGATTTCTCGAGCGCCCTATCAATGAGGGCGTCCTCGTCTTCTTTGGTAAGACTATTATTTAATTTTCTTTTGGGAGGCCTAACAAAATGGGACCGAATATCTGAATCAGTTTTAGGCTTTTTATGGACGGGTTCTTCAGTTTTGTCTTCACGTTTATTAGTGTTTACTGATTGAGAACTTCTATTATTGTTTGAGAGAACTGACGGATCACTTATTGTCTGCGGATTTGAATCATTTTTCTGCATATTTTGTGTATTGACGTCCGTCTGAACAAAGAAAGGGGTCACGAGATTAACCTTTTCTCCTGTCGGGGGCGTACTCTTAGGGGTCATTACTTCCTCTTGGATTAGAAAAGGTTCCAATATTTCTTCGATTTTATCGATCTTTTGGATGCAATGAGAAAATCGATGGTTAGACCTCATGTCTTCGATCGTAATATCATTGAATTTGTGGACACTCTTTAAGTGATTCACAAGTGAAGAATTGGAATCAAATCTTTCGTCACATTCACTGACAAAACAATTGTATGGCTTATAATTGAGATGTTGTCGGATGTGTTTTAATTGATCCGATTGTGATAAGTCTTTTGATGTGTTGATCACAAAATTCAATTTCTCACAGAATTCGCAGAAATATTCAGACATATCCTGACCTAAAAGGCAAACAAAATTAATTAATTCAAACACTAAATGGTGATTCAAATACTTGAATAATCGACAGAGAATTTGCACTCAAAATGGTAGGAATGGTTGCACTGTTTGCAAGTGATAAGACTCAAACCAGAATAATACTCTTCAGTGTTACCACAAATGCACTGATTTTTGTATGGCTTGTCTTTTCTGTCGACTGAATTCAGTTTATAGTGTCTTATAATTTGTTTGCAAAGAGGACAGCCATCGAATAGTTCAGTGACATTATCTTTGGGTAAACACTTCTTCGCGCGTTTTCCGACGGTTTTTTTCCTCTTCAGAGTGTTTTCCAATTCAGAGCAATAAGCGGTCAAATCGTCCACAAACTCATCGATAGCCGTCATCTTTGAATCTGTATTATTTGCGGGATTAATGTGGTTATTATGGTTTGTGTGCCCATTAACCGGGCATTTTAGGTGTTTAAATAAATGGGTTTTGAAATCCTTTTTAAAAAATATTTTTTCTGAACAAAAGACACAAAAGAATAGGTCTGACATAATTACAGTAAGTTTTCAAGTAAACGATAAAAACATAAAATAATTGTTTTTTTAATTATAATTAAATCAAAATGTGTTTACATTTTATTGCATTCAAAGGAGTTTTGACAACAAATCATTCAATTTATTGCATTCTTTTAAATGCAAACAAATCGAGTTATTAGTACTTTTATCTCTTTCAGTATTCGGTGAATGAGGCAATAAATGACATATAGAAAAGTACCAAAACTTTTGACGTCAAATTTTTAAAATAAAAGCGCCCAATTTTTGAATAAATTTAATCTAGTTAATTTATTATCAGTATTCAATACAAATTTTCGTTGTTTATTTGAAGGACCGGTCAAGACTTGGGATAAATCGTTTTCGTTGAATTTTTAATTAGATTGATTAATATAACAGGCGGTAATCTTATCAAGGACATTCTTCGATAATAGTGACCAGTTTAGAGAATCACTGGTCAGTTCTAACCATTGTTCTAGAGTCTAGAGTATTTATGTTGTTGTATTACTGCAGAAGAGATTATTAATAATTTTCATTTCATCTTTTGTTGACTTTAAGAGAATGACATAATAGAGTTATAACTCAGTTATACATCAATTTGAAGGCAATCATAATATTTGCTCAAAAAATGAATAAAAAGTTTTAAAACTCTATTCTATTCTTCAAATAAAGTTTGAATCAAATTCATTGAATGGTATTTGTTTTACAAAATTATTTTCTTGATATTTTGGTTAAATAATAGAAACATTCAATGAAGAGGTTATCTAAGGGAACAAACAGGTCTTGTGGACTATTATTTGTTCAGAATCTGAGGCTCAGATATTAGTTGTTTTAAAGTTCAAGTTCGAAATAATATGTTGAATATTCAATATAAAATTCAATATAAAAACTTTTTTGTCAAAATATTTTCATTGCATTTAAAGTTAGTGTCGGTTCAAACAAATTTAATAATATTCTGAATTGAAAACTGATTCCGATTGAAATGAGTTCCAAAGTGATCTCACTTTTTATTTTAGTGGTTTTAGCGTCGATAGTGTCCATCGAATCCCAGTCTAATCCACTGAATCCTTTTAGCAGTATTTTCGAAGGAATGCGCAAACTATTAAGAAGAGGAATGGAAGTGGCAAAGAATCTTAAGAAGAATATGAATAATAACGACAATAACGACAATAATAATAATAACAATCAAAGACAGAATACTCAGTTCGATAATTCACAGAATTCTTACTCCGAACCGATGTCTGGCGAAGAACCGGCCGATGATTCCGGTGAATCGCAATTCATTGAAAAGCCTTTTCTTTTAATCAAAAAATATCATTAAATGTATTATAATTTGAATTAAATCTTATTTTAATCCATATTTATATTCAAATATAATTATAAATAAAATTTCCGATTTTTCGTTTGTTTTCATTTCATTCAATAAAAAATTTAATTTCATTCTATTAATGCAATCCTAAGAATGACCTTAATTGTTTTGTTCCACTCTTATGATCACAAAATAGTGACCACAATCCAGGCGTTAAATAATTTATTTCATTCATGTGTGAGAAATGTCTTTATGCGATGGAATACTTAGAAAGTAGTACTTTCTTTAAAATGATCTATCTAGTATATAATATCTAAATATCTGATTTTCTTTTCAAATTGAGGGTAATTTTGTTTTGCAGTTATCTTTCTTTCAATCAATTCATTCGTTTAGTGTTTGGTCATTTGAAATGATTACTAATTATCTCTTTATTCACTCGAACTTCAAAATCAAATAGACTTTTATTCGAGTAAATGATTGAAAATTGTTTCGGATAATTATTTCCGTTCGTTAAATGAGTTAAACTTTTTGAAAAACACATTAATTAAAGTTAAACTCAGAATAAATGTATCAAACAATTAATAAAATCAGTGAACATTGAAATTTTGAGTATTGTTTTCAGGATTTTATTTTATTTTTCACATTTCATATGAAATTCAGTGGAAATGTCTTAAAAATATTGAAAACTTTTGATCTAAAAGTTATTTTTAAAGAGAATTCACTTATGATTTGATTAACTTTTAAAATGAATTTAATACTTTTGATAAATATTATAATAAGTGTTAATCTAATCATTTGTTTTGGTCAAAGTGTCAAACAGTTTGATAGTAAAGTGTGTGACCAAGATCACTATTTCAAATACATTTTAAAGCCTGAAATAAAGGCCAAGTCTTCTGTTGTCACTAAAATTATTGATTTGGTTCTCAATAACAATGAAAAGAATAAAACTTATGAAGAATTGGCCGAATTTGTGGACACATTTGGTGGTCGACTGTCAGGTTCTGAAGCTCTCGAAAACTCAACAAATTATTTGATTAAAAAACTTCAAAAAGAAAATATCGATAATATTCATACCGAAGAAGTTTTTGTACCTAAATGGGAAAGGGGTTCGGAGTGGGCTTCTATGACAGAGCCCAGAGAGCAAAAGTTATCGATATTAGGTTTGGTTGGAAGTATTCCCACTTCCGAAGAAGGAATCACTGCAGAGATTATTGTTTTCAATTCATTAGAAGAGTTGAATGAAGTTTCGAATAACGATTTAAAGGATAAAATCGTATTATTTAATAATAATAAAGTGAGCATGCATAATTATGTCAAAATGCACTTAGAAGCCACCCGAGCAGTGGCTGAGGCTGAGGGTTTGGCCGTACTCTTCAAGTCATTATCGAGTGATATCCCATATTCAACAAAATCAGGAATCATTAGATATTATTCAACAGACTTACAGATACCGGCGGCCAGTATTGCAGCCGAAGACTCCGAAATGTTGGCCAGAATTCACAAAAGAGGTGTCAAAGTTGTGGTCAATTTATATCTTGAGTCAACATTACACGGAATGAGTGAATCACGAAATGTGATAGCTCAACTTAATGGCATTCAAAATATCAATGAGATGGTTATAGTCAGCGCACATTTAGACAGCTATGATGTTGGTCAGGGAGCTATCGATGACGGCGGAGGCATTTTCATTGCGTTAAGAGCTCTGACAATATTAAAGAAATTGAAACTCAAACACAAAAGAAGTTTAAGAATCGTTTTATTTACCGGAGAAGAAGTCGGAAGATTTGGCTCCAAAGCCTATATTCAGGTAAGTCTTCGAAAATAATAATAAGTTTTTGTCGACTAATTTGAGTCTAATTTAGAGACACAACGAATCTCTGGGAAACATAAGTTTCGTAATGAATTCAGATTCGGGAACATTCCGTCCCTTAGGTCTGAGTTTTTCGGGAAACAATACCAGAGCTCAATGTATTGTTTATCAAACTTTACGATTACTTTCAGCGATTAATTCAACGGAATTAGTCATAGGAAAGGGATATGACTTAACACAGAGTGACGCAAATGAGTTCATTCAAGAAGGTATTCCTTCGGCCGGACTTATGACTGAAAATCAAAAATATTTATCGTATTCTCACACAAATGCCGATACTATGAGTGCCATCAATCCATACTTCTTAGATCTTTGCACAATTGTATGGACGACCATCTCTTATGTTATGTCAGACCTGAGTATAAAACTACCAAAAGATCATTAGAAGTGATACTCAAAAGACTCATTTGAATTGGAATTTGTGTCAATTCATGCAAAAAATTGTTGTGTTTTCAAAGTATAATGTTTCGGATCATTTATTAAATTCTATTTTCATAACAAATTTTATTCAAAGTATGCGTCGACTGTATGTTTCGTTTTGCGATTAGCACAGCCTTGAGTCTGTCTAATCAGTTATGGAAGTGTTCGCTATTGAACTAAATTTCCCAGTTTCACCCAATTCATTTGTAATTTCCATTGAGTTTTTGATTGAAAGGCCAGTCTGTGTATCGTCTGAGCGCTGAATCATAAAACTTTTTCAGTGTTTAATAAAATAAAAAATAGTTCCGTAAATAAATTGAATTTCTGTGAAATCGACAAAACTTTCTTATTTTGATTCATTCATTTTCATGTGAAGGTATGTCTGAGGCTCAGTGAGGCTCAAAGTCTGAACTCTCTATCAATTATTTCCAATTATTTTTGAAGAATATTTCATAAACTCATTAAAAGATAATATTTATTAAATTTTAATCAAAAAGTTTTGTTATAAAAGCAAAGAATTTTTGTTGAACTGTGAGTGAAGTCAACATTAGATTGTTTTTTATCACTGCGTTTAAGGCATTGAATTTCATTGAATTTCTCTCTATTCCTATGGAAACAATTGATAAATGAGTCATTCATTCGCTTTAAAAACTTGTTTAGCAGTCATTTAATTGTCGTTCACTTTAATAAATTCATAAAATAGTTGTCATTTGATTGAATCAATGGGAGAAAGAACTGAAAGAACTGATTCATTGACAGAATCGATAGAATCGAGTCCTAATACAAGCCGATGTCGTATCTGCTGGCGAACGGCCTATATTTCAGATTTAATGTCTCCCTGTATGTGCTCCGGAACTCAACAGTACACACACTTTGAATGTCTTCAGCGATGGATAGAAGAAAGGGATTCCGATGCAAAACACATTTGCGATGTCTGTCAACAGCCATATCAGCAAATTGTGATCAAACAGTACCGCAAGAGTTTTGGTCAATGGCTTAAAGAAGGTGAAGACGTTTGCGCTAAAATAACGACAACTTTTATTATCATCTTATTCTTCTTGTACTTAATAAACATGGGTTGCATTCAGTTTATCATTTCTGAGCATAAAATCAATGTAATCATTCGTTTCGTTCAATTGATTTTAATAATATTTTTCACATTACTTTTCTTCATTATATTCTTGGTATCACTTTATGTATTCAAATGTGAGTTCAAGGAATGGCAGGACTCACATATGAATATAATAGTTGAACGGTTAGATGACTCAATCAGTCGCCGCTCTTCGGCTTCTTCTCTTACATCGTGCGAGAGCTCAGAGAATAACTGTTTAATAAGTGAGAGTCAAACGGACACATCAGACAACTCCAGAAGACTGGTGGTTATCAACGAAGTTCCTCATAATTATGGTTCCGTTTGAATACTTATTTAAAAACAGATTTGTATTACTTTTAATCGTTTATTAAATATGAGATCAAATCTCAAGAATTTCAGACGAATTTAAAACTTCAGAAAAATTATAAACTTTTAATAAAATAATAGTAATATTGTGTTAATTATATTAATTTATTTTGTTTTTAATTATCTTTTAATTTAATATGTTTTGAGTGGAATTTCCATTATTTGGTAAATCAAGTTGACCTCTTTTATCCATTTCTTCAAGATCCTTTTTACTTAAGTGATATACAATTCCTGCCCCAAATGAGTCACCCAACACATTAATAGCGGTACGGAATCTGTCAATTAGCCAATCGATGACAATAATGAGGGCCGAATCTTCAACTGGAAGACCAACAGCGTTGAGGACAATAACCATAGTCACTAAACCCGCCTAAAGTAATATATTAATAGTTAGTTTAAGATTTGGTCTTTCAAAAAATTCTCAACTACTGACCTGAGGAATACCAGCGGCACCAATGCTGGCGGCGGTGGCTGTTATTGCAATTATAATAACTTTAACGATATCCAATTCAATACCCCTGTACTGAGCGATGAAAATAGCGGCCACTGCCTCATACAGTGCTGTTCCGTCCATATTAATAGTTGCGCCGACAGGTATGCAAAATCGCACAATTCTTTTGTCGAATCTGAGATCTTCTTCCAAACATTTGAATGTCACCTAAAAAATGGCATAAATTATAATTATGTTTATAATAATCTTCGAAAGGACAGACTCACTGGCATTGTTGCTGTGGAAGAAGCAGTTCCAAATGCAGTCATCATCGGTGCGGATAACTTTTTCAATACAATATATGGATTTTTTCGGGTAAGTATAAGATAGGTGAGGGGTAATATTATTAGCCCTTGGATGAAAAGTCCTAAGAGCACAGTTATTGTGTAATATCCAACACTTCCCAAAAGGTCGGATAACTCTTTAACTTTGAGAATTTGTGACAAAACTAGGAAAGTGACCGCCAATGGAGTGAACTTAATGACCACTTCAGTCATTATCATCATTGCGTTATTAAAGGCTCTGAAGAAGTTGGCCAACACTTTGCCCTCTTCTTTCATTTGACCAATAATTACACCAAAAACAATGGCAAACATTACGATTCCCAAGATATTTATGCCATCATTTTTACCCGAACTTATTTTAAAGTCATAGATATCATCAGAATCGGTATCATTTATCAATTTAGTTGTGAACGATTTAAAACATGACTCAACTATGTTATCCGGGAATAGATTTCTACCGAAAAATTAATTTATTAATTGATTTTATTTTCTCAAATTTCAGACAAAATACCGGATCAGATCCAAAATCGTGTCTTCAGTTGTTAACTTATCGACTTGTTTTACCTCTGCGGAAATATCTTCATTTCCTCCTCCTCTTGTTCCGGGTTGTATAGATATAACCAGAATTATACCCAAAATGATGGCTAAAATAGTTGTCGTCATATAATAGGCAACAGTTCGCGAACCAATTTTGCCGAAGAGTTTAGTGTCGATATCTCCCATCGCAAACACAAGACTCGTGAATATCAGAGGTAATACCAAACACTTAAGCATTCGGAGGAATATCTCCCCTATGAAACCAATATAACTGAGTGACCTATCATTCCACCCAGGGTCGTTATTCCTGAGAATTATACCGATGAGGACCGCCATAATTACAGAATAAAGGGTAGAAATGGCCAAAATATTATCGGAGAAAACTTTCAATACTTTACTCAGTTTTGATGTTTTTCTCTCGTATTTGATATTCAATAAATTGAAAGTGAGGGCCAGTCCTAAAAAGCTGGCGATTATGTGACAAATCAGACTAATTGATGAATATTGGAATTTGATGGCCAAACACGACAACAACATTATTATCACCAAAACTAATGCATATGTGAAAGTTGATAGAAATACTAACAGGTATTTCATATGATATTTCTTTGAGAGCAGAGAAACAGTCAGATATTGGACACAAACCACAATACGAATAACCATTAAAGCAATGGATAATCTGGATTTGCTTGACTTTTGGTCATCTTTGGCTTCTTTGACCAAATGAACGATTGAGTCAACGAAGGAAAGAAGTCCAAATACCATAGAAATTAGTCCCAATAATCCAGTTCCTTCTTTATTGCTCTCATTCTGATCCTGATCACTCACAGACAACTTTTTCTTAGTCATTTTATGAAAGATCTGAATGAATCCTAAGAAATCATACTTTGATTACTAATTATTTGAATCTTAAAGAACTTTCATTAAAAATTTAGTTTAAGAGAAAAAGTGAAATTTATTTTGCGTTTCATTGGAATTTATAACCTGTTATTTGATATAACTTTTATTAACCACAATATAAACTCATAATAATTTACGAAAATTATTAAACTAGCTTAAATAAAGAGACAATTTTCTGCGGCGGCAGCTGTTTCAACAGATATTGAGCATGTATAAATATTTTTTATCAACTATATTTCGTTAATAAAAATATTGATTCGTGCTTTATATCAGTTAATTCAATGAATCAATATTTTTATTAACGAAATGTTGTGCTTTAGAAACATTTTTAACTGAATTACATAACATTGAACTGAATATCGATTATACAGGTGTTGAAAAGAGGTGAAAATAAAATCTAGTTTTTATTATTTTGTGACACTTTTTATTTGATTTGAAAGACAAGTGATTTTTACAATTAAATCATATAATAAAACATATTATTGTAAATTCATTTGATAACTTATCTCTCACTAAAACTGATTGTTTTTATTATAATCAACTTATGATACAAATTAGTCGAATGAAGAGCCAAATTTCATTCAAATTATTAATGCGAATATTTTCTAAACGTATTAATTAGTTTGTATTTGAACTTTCACATTATTAATTGATTTTGGAAAATGAAATATATTGGATATTTTGTGTGAGATAAGCAAACTAGTGATTCTCACGATAGGAATTATTGAATCATTTAGTTTGAAGTTTGCCTTCTCATCCAATTTTCGATTTTGTGATAGTATTTTGTATTACAAATGAATTTTTATGGACTCATTCGTTGCTATTATGAAATATAAAACAGGAATAGACAAGGATTAAATATTTAGCAAATGAACATTGCATATGCAAATGCATTGTGAAAATGAATGCATTACTAAAAGGAAAACTTTTCGATAAGAAGTCTATTGGTTTTACTTTGTTATAAAAGTTGTGATAAAAAGTAAACAATTATTTTAAGAAAGAGATTCTGAGTAATACTAATAATACTGTGAAAAACTTCGTATTTTAAATCTAATGAATATTTGATGTATTGCTGTCTCCTTTTGATGAAATAATAAATGATTGGTTGAAGTCAAATATCGAGTCAAATGTCCATTCTGTCCAAATTATAGTTCATATGTATAGATCTGGTCCCCCAAAGGTGTCTTCTTTTGGAGCGATTGGGATGGTGAATTCTTGGTAGAACAGGTCATCTCTAGATAAGCCGGTTCAGTAGTAGGAAGGCGCCAATAACTATCGCTAGATTGGAGTTGCACATTGTGTGGCATTTGAACATAGTCCTTTTCCGCACAATAATAAGGTTCAGCATACCTCACTTCTCCGTCTCCGACGACATCATAAGTATTATCATAAAGTTTATGGTCAGTGATGTCGATGTCGTCATAGGCATCATATTTCTCGCTTTCAGCTCTATTCTGGTCTGAAATCTGTTTTGTTAACCGCTTTTTGATTCTCATTGTATAGACATAAAAGAGTGATCCCGTCAAACAGATTATGAATAAAAGCGCACAGAATAAGATTCCTATTATAAGCCACACTAATGAATGAAAGAATAGTTATTAAAGTGATTATAATTTATACACAATTTAACTAATTTGTTAAATACCTGGAAATTTTGAGGAATCGTTTGGATCTGTTGGGAAAATACCAAAAATTGATTAATTCTTTCACAAAAAATATCAATAATGAAAGAATTACTGTAACAGTAGGGCTCAGCTCCATTCCAGAGTCCATTCTTCTGACATATTCTGTTCTCTTTACCGACGAGGATATCAGTGCTCGGATTCTCGCAGCCATAGTTCACTTCAGTTCCTTCGACCGCATAATAAACAGATTCATTGGGATAGAAGAGACCATCAAAAGAGGTGACAACAGTTTTATTTGCTTGTTTTCCAATCAGCAGGTTTTCCAATGAACAGGGCTTTTTGGGCAAACATTGTGGGTATGAACCGACCCATTTCATGTCTGCCTTACATTTCATGCCATGAAGTGATGTTTCAGGTATTATATCATTTTTAACGGACGTATACTTGTATTTGTTATTACAATCAATGATATAGTCTTTAAACTGAACATTGAATCGTGAACTTTGACTGAGCATTATCTCTGGTTCACCACATATTGGTTCCTCTTCAGTGCCGTAAGATTTGCCAAAGAAAAGAGCGATAAAGTCATGCGGAATATCAATTGAGGCCTGAGTTTCCATAAACATATAATTCCCCGGATTTTTGATGTCATCCTCGAAATCTTTCTGCGAAAGGCTGTCGCAAATGAAATAGGTGTCAGTCTTTCTTCCATTGTCTCTCCAAATATCATCGCTTTGATGAAGAAGTTCACACTTGCGGTGAGGGCTTACAAATACGGATGTATTGAATGTAAAACTTTCTTTTTGTTGCGGCGACAGAAACGTGTAATTTATGAAATTGAAGTTTAATCTAACAAATAGTTTGACTGCCGGACCCGTGAAATTGAATGACCACTTGTACTTCTTGGTGTCAAATATCCTGAGTCGGGCAGCTTTAAAACGGTTTGAGGTAAAGACATTAGGATATCTCCAAGTGGTGTTTGTGATATTCATATTAGTATAGTGGAATATTGTTTTTGGATAATTTGGGTCAGATATGTCTTCCATTTTAGAGTCTTTCATCAATATTCCATCAACAAATTCTCCTATAAGTTTAAAATCAAATTTATCAGAACAAAAGCATTACTAATATATGTGTTTTACCACATCGCGGTAGTTTTCCCGTCCATTTTCCTTTCTCGCACCTTCTCGTAGGAACGAATGTCTGAAAGTCTGTGCATTGATAGGTCACTTCTTCACCCTCATTGTATTGAAGTTTATTGTCGGGCTCTAACTTTGCGCGATAGGGTTTTCCCGGGTAACCACATCTTCCATTAAATTGATTTATTGATAAAGAAATCAAATTAAATGAAAATAAAATCAAAAATAAAATATTTATTGAATTCATTTCTGTATTATATTTGACATTAAAATTGAGAAATAATTTGAATCACAGATTGAAAGCGATTCACATAAAAAACAATTTAAAGGAAGTGTCGAAACGGATAATGAATATGTTGTTAAATGTTAATCCATGTCCTCTATTATTGATAACAATTAGCTCACAATTTCCACTAAAATCATCACTTTTCGCATGAAATCTAATTAGTTAGGGATATTCAGGGTCTTTATTATTTTGAAATTCAATAGAATAAACCCCCTTGCTTATATAAGATATTTCATTAACAGCAATAAAAATCGCATTAGAATATTTTTTAGCAAGGACATTAGCTCTTTCATAGACTTTATGGTCCCAGTTTTTTATATGAATGAGTGATTTAACAAATAGTGTATTCATTTTTTTTATTTGATATTTTTCGCAATATAAAACTTGTCACTTATAGCTTGTAATTAGTATCTCTCTCTCTCTCTCTCTCTCTCTCTCTCTCTCTCTCTCTCTC
>JAQIXD010000534.1:0-25027 GCA_034699985.1 Minunthozetes semirufus
CTCTCTCCCTCTCTCTCTCTCTCTCTCTCTCTCTCTCTCTCTCTCCCCTTGCAATTGACTTTAATCATTTTGAGCAAACATCCAAAACCCACTTCTACTAAATATTCCCATATTTACTGATTTGAAAGATGAATCTCTCTTTCCTACGCTTTTCGTTAACTTCTATCAAATCTCTTTGGGATTTGTTTTTAATCACAACTTATATAAAGCATTTGCTTATAATATAAACTTTATATCATATGTGATATAATAAAATTAATATTACTTCAAATGGTGTTCTTATGCCTGTTTAATACTATAAGTTATTGCAAAAAGTCGTTTAATTACAGATTTTTATTCCGCCTCTGATTTTGCAATACTCTTTCAAAGAGAGCTTTATTTAAAAACTTTTTCATATTTTGAGGAATAAAAGGCATAAAATTTTTTCTAAGGTTTGGTTTATGAATACTTATGTTGAAGAAGCAAAAAGAAGTCAAGGGATTAATTTCTTAAGGATTTCTTCATAGTATTGAATAATTAGTCGATAAGTATTTCAATTAAATCTCTTAAGAAAATATTCCTCTGAAGAGATCCGGAAATTAAATTCAAAAAACAATAAGAATTAATTGATAGCCATTCAAATGAATGAGACGACAGTTTTATTCTTTTTTAAAGTTATTTTTCGTACTTAAACTCAAATCGAATTGAAATTCAAACTCAAAGAAAAGATTTGATTTCAATTACTTGATACTATTTTCTAACCATTCTGTGAAAGGCGGAGGAATTTTTCATTTATTGGTGACGTAAGGATCGTTTCCATTTATATCCATTTTGTTGGCCAATATCAGCAAATATTGAATCGGTTTATATCAGTTATCTTTTCTATTTTGTTTTTCTGTCTGATGTCTTCTGTATTGCTTTGAAAATAGAAATTTATTTTTTGTTTCAATTGATTTATTGTTTTCACTCTCACTGCCAGACAATTGAATCAAATCGATGTCATTTACTATACTTTTATTTTCCTCTTATATAACACTATTCTTGGAAATTAAGAAATGAAATCCAATGCTTACCATCAAATGAGATCTAATAACTCAATTTTATTTAGTTATGGCATCACCCACTTGAGTTAGTCTAACAGTGAATAATGATCTTTCTAAGAAGGGTAGACAGGTTTCAGTGTGAGCTCCCCTTTGAACACATTTTAACAGTTCATTTATTGGACATTCGCTGAATAAAGCCAGACATTTGTGGGTGTTATCCTTGGTTAAGTCAATCTTAGTTAAGTTAGAACAAGATAATAGCAAAATTGTTGTCCACCATACAAGACTTGGCAAGATTTTATAAAAATGCTAGTTTACCTGTCCAATACGGAAATTGAAAGTCTATTTCTATTGAATACTCTTTCTTTCTTAGAAAATAATCAGATCTGACAGAAGAAGACATAAGATATGGCTTCTCATCACTTAAGAAGTGATAAATAACTCAAAAGCAATCATTTGTATGACATTTGAGAAAAAGAAAACTTTTTAAAATAAAATTCTGAGCGAAAGAAGTGATTTCATTCATAACTTATTCATCAAAAGGAAAGTGTGGTGTGTTTGGTATGTCATAACAAAGACGAGGAACTTCTGAATATGTATGCGCTTATTCATCGTTAGACATAATGATGTATTGACCCTGGTCATAAATGTCTATTTTGATTTGGATTCACTCTTGCTATTCTTCATAAATAATAAAAAATTGAATGTTTTTCAAAATTTGACCTAATTTTCATTTTTCATATTTCAAACACATTTCTTATATTCAAATATACAGAGAATTTTTATTACAAAGTCTGAGCTCATACTTATTCCGAGCTTTTTCTTGAATTTTGATATTTCAAAGAAGATTAAAATAAATTAATTATTCTGTTTTTCATTTTTTTCTAACGAATAAAATTTGAATTTATTCATAGGTTTCTTGGAAAACAAGATAAAACATCTTTTAAAGCGTTAATTAAACCTGAAATCAAAGTTAAAAATAATTACCCAAAAGACTGATTACTTGTCTAATGATTTTGATTTCTTCTTAATTGTGTTTTTGAGTTAAATCCGTATTTCTTGTTCTTTTCCTCAATAATCTAAAGATAAAAAACACTTATCTCTTCCGAAACAATAGTAATTGACTCCAAAAATAAAACCGAAAGTCTTAAGCAAAAAATCATCAAAACATCTAATGGATGGTCTCTTTTCCGATCAATCAATTGAAACAACGTCTGGACGGATGTCAGCCAATGCATCAAAAAACTGATTTCAATTTTGTTTTTTATTTTCTTTCTCCAAAATAAAGTCTGGAAATGTACAAAGAAATGTGCGAATGTGCGAATGTGCAAATGTGCAAGATCAGCTAAATAAACAATAAATAAAATATCAAACAAAATAATCCGATTCTAATTGAAAGAAATACTGAGTATACGAAGTATGCCTTCTTAAGAAATATTTAAAGTTCAAAACCATTAGATGCCATTAAATTTTAAGTTAGACCCCATCCTGGTTGGCCATCACATCACTGTCTTATCAGTTAGCTTGATAGAAAAGTCAAATACTTCCGTAAAAGAAAAGGTAATTTTAATACTTTTTTCTTGAAAAAAGCAATTATTGAGAATAAAATCATAAAGAATAGGAAAACCACAAAATTTATTGCAGTTCTCTGTCATTGTTGGGAAAGGACTCAGAATTTGTGTAATTTATTGCTTTAAATATTTTTCAAAACAATTAGATATCAATTTTGAATAATTATTTGAATCTTTTGGGACATAAATCAGCGGAAAAATAATTGAAGTATAAGCTTGGTTATCTTTTCTCATGAATGAATGCATTGAATAATAGATTGATACAGGTCGATTTGAAATTATATTCTTGTAAACAGAGTTCAAGCCTTTCAAACAAATGGCAAGATTTGTATGAAAAGCTACTATCAATTGAATGGTTTATTTGTGAATTTGTATTATAATATATCCTTAACTCTAATAATCTTTTGTGTGAAGAATACAATGAAGTAATCCTTCAAATGTGTAGTTATTTGATGTTTTGAGTGAAAGCATTTGCATAATAGTCTCAAATATTAAGTTTGTTTATGACGTGGATTAACCCTATTTTCATGCAAAACATGTATTTTTCAATAGTTTTTCCTTTCAATTGAAGTTCAGATTCTCATTCAGATATCGGTATTATTTGTGGAGAAGAGTTTGGAAAACTTCAAACACTCTTTTGTCGGCTCTTTTTATGACACAGTTTTTAATGATTGCGTCAGTGATTCAATTAAAACACTTTGAATGAGCAGTTTTTCGCCATTTTTGATCTCCAATTACTCCTTTATTCAAAACCCGGATGAATTTGGCGACGCGATTGTCTATAAATTCTTGTTTTTGCCCCTTCATGTCTGAGTGATCGCTACATTGTATTAGTCTGAGTCTGAGTTTCAGACATAAAGGAATTAAATGAACAGAAAATCTAATTTGAATTTTAATAATAAGTTTGAAATTAATGGAAACGAAACTAAATACTAATTCGGGAACAGTTTTATCACTCGATTGCTATTATTTTCTCTCAAAACCTGAAATTATTTTTATTTGTTTTCGATTTCCTTCAAAAATGACTTTTGTATGGTTGAAGTGAATTATGAATTGTCTCCGATTATATCATTCACACAATTTATTACATCAGGATATGAATAGAGGGAGAGAGAGGGGGAGGAAAGGAGAGATATGACGTTTCATTCAAATGAACTAGATGGAACATCTGAATTGCGTTTGATGTTGTTTTCAGAACTGGAAATTCAATTTGACCAAGGTTAATTGTATTTATTGCTGCCCTCTCTTAATCAGCAAATAAAACATTTTAAGTGAGATTAATGAATAAATTAGCGCTAAATTCAAATTTTATTCTTCACAATCAAATAATATATTTAAGGCCCACTTTACTTGTTTTTAACCCAGGGGTGATTCATTACATCTGCAATTCTGTATCTTTTCGTAGGATCATGGTGAGTCATATGAAATAGAAGATCTACCACTGGATGTAATGGGCTATACCTCTGATTACTAATCAGTTCATTCTGAATCCATTTATGAGCTCTGGTATTCTTGTTCATCAGTTTTCCAATGAGTGAATGTCCGAGAGAAACGCCTAATGAATAAATATCACAGACTTTAGTCTCATATTGTTTCGGCCAAATAGACTCTAAACCTATTGAACGGTATGTAGTTTTGCCTTCGAGTTCGGGAGCCTTATACAAAGGAGTGCCCCACCGGTCTTTTGTCAAACTGGGCTCATCCATACCAAAAGCCTTTGCTATACCAAAATCGCATAACTTGTAGTTAAACTGATTGTCACCGATTCTTCTGTAAAGAATATTATCGGGTTTAATATCTAAATGCGAGACATTCTTTGAGTGCAAATAATACAAACCATCACTTATTTGTAGAAACCAATAGCGGGCCTCCTCTTCAGTGAATCTTTTCCAGCTATGGATGAGAGTCGTGAGACTGGCCTCCATTTTATCCATTAATATAAATACAAAAAGAGACGGAAATCCCGACTGAGTGTCCGGAATGTAAATCGTAGAGTCGATAGAAAGTATGTGCGGATGACTCAGTCCTTTCAAGACATTTATTTCATTAGTCATGTGTTCGAGCGCTGACTTTAAGCTCTTACGCTTAAAGCGTTTGATTTCCATGACTTTACAGGCGAGTGATTTCCCCTCAAAGGATACCTCCAATACGTCAGCAAAACCTCCGGAACCTATTTGTCCTATTAGTTGAAAACCCATTTCATTCAATTGATTCATCGCATGTTTCCAATTGATATTCATATTTAGTCTGTCAAACGTTGGATAGTGCTGTTCGTAGGGGGCCGGGCCGTAGAGGGGACTACCACGAGAATCTATACCATAAGGGGCAGCATATTCTGAAAATCCAAGTAAACCTCTGCCTCTTTGATAGGCACCTGTAAGACTTGGTTTTCCCGATACATAGCGCCGAGAGTCTTCACTCTGCAATACTGGCTCAGCATATGGTCGGCCCTTAATGTTCCAAAAGGGGATTACACTGCTATCATAATATATATCTTGATCTTCATCATCACTTTCATTATATCCTGATTCATAACCCTCTCCTCGATCTTCTGTCTCAATTGAATCCTCCTGATTTTCAAATGGGTATTCTATGGTATCATAAAAGGGCTCATCGTCTTCATCTTCACGGAAAAGATCGAAAATTCCTGACTCATATGAATCCTCAAAACCTCTGCCAAGACTATCGTCCATTTGATGGACTATTTATTCAAATGTTTAGAATTCAGACAACAATTGATTTGATTTTTAAATTATTTTAATTTTTTTTCAAAACTTAAAAATTATGTCTGATATCAGTGATATCACTACAGAGGACTCGAATATAGATTGTTTTCATCTCTCAAAATATGTAATTACTGAACAATATGAACATGGTCAGATTTATTTATTAAATTCTTAACTATATTTACAAATTTCAGTTAAGCCGATAAGGATGAGCGCATTGGCTAAAATAATATGAGTTTTATCGATTTTAACAAGATAAATTAAATTTAATAAAAATACCTCTAATTAAATAACATTTGATTATAAAGAGTATAATTTAGTTCTCTTCTTCTTCTTGATCTTCTTCTGAATCCATTCCGTCCTCTGCCTTATGGTATTGTCTTTCAGTGGCAACGAAATAGTCTTCGAAAAAGTGATATAAGTATTCAAAAGTGGGCCGATTGTCGGCCACTTCATCCCAACACTTAAGCATCATATCATAGTAAGATTCGGGACACTCGACACCAATGGGTTTTGGCAGTCGATACTTGTGCTGTGAAACCTGTTCCAAGACCTCCCGATTTTGCATTCCTTTAATTTAGAGATCAAATGAATTATTGTTTGAAATAAAGTTTCAATTTTTCAATGATTTCCTATATTTTCTAAATATATCGACAAATGATTACATCACTACCGGTGCTAACAAAATGTCGTTAAGCAAAATGAACTTGATAAATCACAAATGGTATATGATATATTCCAAATAAATGTTACAAACCTGCATATGGCACCTGACCAAATGTGATAATTTCGTAGAGAAGCACACCATAGGACCAGACGTCGGATTTTGTTGAAAATTTGCCGTAAAGAGCAGCCTCGGGTGAAGTCCATTTAATAGGGAATTTAGCGCCCTGTCGGGCCACATACTCTTCCTCTTCGATAATCCGGGCTAAACCAAAATCTGCAACTTTTACTTCGTTGTTATCTCCGATTAATATATTACGTGCGGCCAAATCCCTGTGCACTAACTTTATTGATTCCAAATAACTCATACCACTGGCCACTTGGGCGCACATATCTATCAAATCGGGTAGTTTTAGAGACTTTCCTTCAGGGCTTTCCCTGAGATAATCAAGAAGTGCACCCTTTCGCACAAATTCTGTGACTATGAGTAATGGCTCGCCTCGAGAGCACACGCCATACAGTTTAACCAGTTTCTCGTGTCTGCATCGGCGCATAATAACCGCTTCTTTGAGGAAAGCCTGGGGTGACATTGTTCCTTGCTTCAACCTTTTAATGGCGACCTCTGCCTGACCCAAGAATCTGCCGTAGAAGACAGTGCCAAAGTTGCCGCTCCCCAATCTCTTAATCATTTTCAGGTCTTTCCGATCAATTTCATCGCTTCTTCCCGGCGGTAGAATTCCAGGCTTTGGTTTTGGACAGGCCTGTCGTAATGCCTGACAGAGGCCACCCGGATGTGTGCTATAGAACTGTACGATATCCTGCAAATATTTGAACTCCCTGTTGGCCATAGTGTAAGTCCCATTCGGAGTCTCTTTGATCTGATAGTGTTTAACACTGTGTCGGTTAGGATTGATTTGATCCACGTCTCGGATTGACAGCGCATACGATTCTGAGCAACAAAAATGTGTTAATAATTAATTTAAATCTAATTTTTGTTTGTATTTTATGTAACAAATGGTTTGTAAAGTGTTTTAAATCTTTTAATTAATTATTTCAATTAATTTTGTCGAAGAACTCACTCACAGATCAATGGCTTTGAATTTGTTGAATGTTTTAAAATTAATGTCTTCTGACATGAGGTCACACACTTCCAAATACAGAATTGATGACCTCATCTATCAATTTACTGATTAAAAGAAGTTTGCTCTTTCTTTTTTGATTGAATAATGGTTACTTAACCATGAAACAAATTCTTTTTATTCTTATTTACTTTTATGATTAATTGTGAATTTACACGAATCTCTATTGTCTTAAAAATTAAGTCTAATCAATGATAGCCTTATTATATAACTAATAATTGTTTTAACAAATGATCTTCAGTCTTCGTTTGGCCTCAACTCATGTTTAGTTTCATTGAGTTCTTGTAAAACATTTGAACTTTTAATTCTATTAATTAATAAATATTTGAAAAATGTATTTGAATTCATACTCAATGTGTTGGGAGTGTTGTGTTCACTGAGTCTTATGAGAAATGTTCCCATAGGATATTCGCCATATAGAATCAGCTTTTCTGCGGCCCGCCTACCAATGCACCCGTAGTACCAACTGTTTGTCGAAGAGGAAGAAGAAAAAGGATTTCATTGGTTTTTTTGTGACAATAAGTTAATGTGAAATCAATCAAAAGCGTAAGAAATGGATTAAAACCCGAAGGATTCCTTTGATTGATAACGAGATCATTCATTGAGTGATTCATTTCATTCATTGAAAACTCTCTCTATGGGAGACATAGACATGACTTATGATATCTCAGAAAGAATTTTGATTATTATTTCAATATTTGCTTAAGAATTGTCATAACCTAAGAGATCACTAACTGAGTGATTGAATAACTTTTTCTGATTAATAGATAAGAAAACGAATCAAAACTTCAGTGGTAGTCATCAATACACGAATTTAATGAACTCATTGCAATTAAATTGAGAATTTGAAGCATTTGAGTCAAGCATTTGAGTCAAGGAAAGTAATCTATTCCTTCAATCCTTTCATTACTAGCGATAGTGTCAGAGCTATCCTTCATTAATACGCCTTTTGATAACGAATTTCATAATAATAATCAGAATTAAATTTCTCTCGAATTATAGGACCAGGAAAGAAATGCCGTCCCAGTGCTCAGACATTGTAATTAGAAATTTATTTGAATCCATTAAAATTGTATTTTTGTTTGTTTGACAGTCATTAAGATATGACTAAAATTAGTTAATGTTTGATATGATATGAAATCTTTATCTTTAGATAAGGAATAGTCAAACGAGTACTTACTCTTCAGACTCGATGGCAGTCGTTCCGACATAATTAGCGGGAATATAACCAATCTCTCCGGTTTCAAGTCGTTTGACAGTCCACCAGTCGGGATCACTCTTCTCAACCACTTTCAATTTCTCGCCCTTTCTAAAGCTCAGGTCTCCGTTATTCTGTGCCTTATAGGCATACATTGCGATCACAATATTATCATTTGAGTCGATATCACTAATTGATGTCGTGGTTTGTTTAATTCCTGGCGATGGTGGAGGTGGTGGTAACTGTCCATTTGGCACAATTTCCGTGATTTGTATTCTTTGCTCATTTTGTAGAACATTTCCATTTTGAGGTTTTGGCAGAATTGCTGGCTTTACTGGTCGGGGAAGAGTCGTCGGATTTGGACTTTTAGTACACAACTGAGACAATTGTCTTTCGAGCTCTTGAGCCGGGTCTCGAGTTGGCTTATTTTTCTTCGGAGATTTTGATTTCAATGGTTTATTACCCATTATTTTTGTGTTAAACTTAACAAATATAGGATTTGATTAAAACATACCATAACTCGATTGAAGTGGAAGAGCAGTTATTATTGCTATTCTGTGCGTTCAATAACGAGAGTCCGGATGTGAGCGAATCCGTTGCGATAAATTTGTACAGATTTGTACTTCGCTTAGTTTTTCTCCAAAAGTGTCATTTCCTCGACTTTTGTGTCATAACTGATATGTATTTTTAGAGTTATTTGTTTGAAACACTCATTTCATACATTGAATGCAAAAACAACTGAATTGTTGCTGATATCGAGTCCAGACTCCGGAGTCTTGAGTCTGGTTTTGGTCTGATTTTAGTGTTGAACTCAATTATCTTTTTTTTTATTACACTAAAGCTATTTCGGATCAAATCATCCGATTAGTGGCTCTAAGCGTTAGGTTTAAGAAAAACTTGAAATTGATTTTCAAATTAATTTTTTGTTTATTAAATGCAATGAAAATAAAAGAGAGAAATAATTATCTGTTCCAAAATATTAGCTATAACCATTTATATGGCCATTTATATTAATATCGCAAATATTTTAATATTAGTATACATTTAATATTCTATCCTTTTTGGGGATTTTATTTCATAAATAATTTGCTTTTCCTATAATTTGAAATTTATTTTTGATTTTTCTTCATAACATTTGTCGGACTCTTTACTATATTTGATTAGATTTTAAAATTCATTGATTTGTAATTGATTTGAAAAACTCATTCATTTGAGAAGAGATCGCAAGATTAGTCTCAATATTGAAAATCATTACCACAAAACAAAATAAAAATTATCTAACATTTTGTGTTCAACGAAGTTTTCCGATAATTATTATTAAATAACTTTATGTAATGAATTTGCGGTACATTAGGCCTTCAAAAGCCTAATTAAAGAGATGTGGAAGCAAGGTAATTTTGAAAAAAATTCAAGGATTAGATTGTCTTTCAATCTTTCCTTTGATATAATCATTTTTTTTAATAAGTGATTCGTATTCAATGAAAAACTATAATCTCTTACTTATCTGAAGTTCAGTTATAATTTTGATTTTAAATATTTATTTGGATTTTTATTAAAGAATTTTTGGGTAATTTTATAGTTTTGTTTTTTAGTAATTCTTTTGATAAGTTATTCGCAAAATTCAGAGGAAATAATTTAATACTATTTTTGTGGCAAATCTCAGAGTAATTTGTATCTGAATCTCAAATATTTTGTTTTCAAAAGAATTTAATCGTTTAAACTTTAACTCATATTTGTTTAAATTGTACTTAATTTTCAATTAAAATAACATTTAATTGAATCGGCTTTTTCTCATTCCTCCAAAAGTGTAACTGACCAGTGGTTTTAATCAAATGAAGTAATTAGCTTGATTAATTCCTTAAATTCTTTAGGATTTCAATTTAATAAATTAAATCCATCATATATTTAATCTAATGTTTTGAACATAGACCAGTAAAACGAGTCATTTCGTTAAATCATTCATTCAATCATCTCTAATGGCAATCGAGGTAAATGGCATCAGCTATATTGGAAAGGAATAGTCTAATTAACCTGCTAAGGTCATATTGATTCTCCCAGATAATTATTAACTAAAAGGATGCAAAGTTTAAAATTGCGATTAAACCTAAACGATTATCTTAAGGAAAGTAAAGGAACTAAAAGTCTAAAAGCAATCTTCTATTCAAAAGTTGAGACCAATTGTGTGGTCAAAGACCTTGATTATTACGAATAGGTATACAATTTGTTGAAATGTCATAAAATGAAATTTAGAATAATTGATAACTCGTTTTATTTAAATGAGAAACATACAAATTGAGTCTTTGATCTTCAGATTCGATATTTTAATGATCTGTAGTAGAGATGTAGATCGGATCAACTTTTTACGATCCGATCCGATCCGACATTTTAAGAGCTCTGATCCGATCCGATCCGAATCCGAAGCCAAAAATTTTTGATCCGAACCGATCCGATCCGAAAAAAAATTAATAATGATGAAATATTGGTGAAAACCCATAAAAATCTCCCAGGTTGTTTCATAATTAATAAATTGCAAAATATTTTCAAAATATAAACTCAATTATTCACTTTTTTCATAGGAAACATTTTCAATATTCTAATACTTGAATAAAAGTTTGAAATTACTTTTTTGTTACGAATTTTTTTCTGACTTTGGATCAATTTCGGATCAGACCTCTCAATCCGATCCGATCCGACTTTTCAAAAGCTCTGATCCGATCCGGAAATAATCCGACATTTTTGGCTATTTTTCGATCCGAACCGATCCGATCCGAACCGACCTTCAGCTCTAATCTGTAGCTGATATATTATCATGATTATTTTGCTTTGATTGACAGATATAATTGTGACCGCATTTAAATTTCACTTTTTGTTTGCTTATCAAAAGAAGATACAAGAAATTGCTTTTAAATATAAATGTTTTTGTTGTTTAGTTCTGATATTTATTTGAAATTTGAATTTTTAAATAAATTTCAATTCATATTTGTCTCCAAAGATACTAAGAATACTTATGAGATACTTAAGAGATACTTATGATTCACAAGTTATGAATTTTATATCGATTGACAACAAGTCTATGAAATATTTCATTCCTTCAACATTTATTTTTGAAGGATTATTCCAATACTTTATTAACAAGAATTTATTGGTTTCTATATCTTTTTGAAGACATACGAAATAATTGAATCAAAAAGAGTAAGATATAAAAGGAATTTAATAATTATTCCACATTTAAATTGAATTTATTATCGATTAATCCATGAAATCAATCACTTGTTCACAATATCACTGACTGTATCAAACTGTTTGAATCGATAAGTTATCTATAAATCTATTAACATCTTTACTACAACTTTGTATTGAATAAAAAAGACATAAAATTATTGAATTTTCATAATTATAGCCAAAAACCTCTCCTTTGATATCCGTAAAGGCTGTGAAACCTTAAATAAAATGTTATGAATTACTAATTTCAGTCTTTTTAATTGAATATGATTTAATAGTCCCTCATCATTGATCAATGAACAAATCTGGAGATACCTTAAGGGTTTACTTCTAAGAATGACTGTCCCATAAGGACTCCAATTATTTTTCAAGGAATTTAAATTTCGATCATTTATTCCGATTTCATGCAAACCCTTAAAGCTTTTCTTCAAAAGTTCCCAAAGTTTTCATCAAAGTCTCGTGATATGAGGCTGTGATGTGAGGCTGTCCTCATCTGCAGAGCCTGTAATTTAAAAGTTCGAATGTCAGTTCAACCATTACTTTCCAATAAATACTCAAATTGTCCTAGTAAATATATTAGTATACTTTGGTAAATACTTTAGTATTTTAAGTAATATTTATGTGGAGAAACAGGAGTGCAATGACATCAAACTTAATTTCACTTTTATAGCAATCAATTGACGCAAAAAGGAGTTTATATTCCAAATATGATATGAAAATGCTATTAAACCTCTTTGTCTTATGAAATAAGTGGAGGAAGAGGTCTAATTGAAACCTCTTTTGACTCTTCAGATAATCTTTTGAGGTTTTGAACTCTTTATTGAATTCATTGATGAAAATGTCTTTTAAAGTCTCGAAGAAGAAAAACATTAACAAAATTCTGAATTACTTTCCTTTGGTTTGAGTTTTGATTATAAAATTTTTATGTGTTTTACTGAATGTTATCTAAAAAGGCTTTTTGCGGGACTTTTAATAGAGAAATGACTTAAATATCTTGATTTTTGAATAGTTTGTCATTTAAATAACAGATTAGATTAGTTGTAAGGTTATTATCATTTCAACTGACAAATGAAAGGCCATCTTAGAGTTCAAATCAATTATTAAATAATAATAATAATAATGAGATTTTGAATATTTTATTGACTCATTTATTTTGAATTTAGTCGGAAATCTTGATTAAAAGTTATGGATATTTGAAGTTTTGTTGAACTTAAGACTCTTAAGTTAAGAGTCTTAAGACAATGGCTTTAATTATTTCCTTCAGAGAAATAATGAGAAAATCTAATGGTTTTCACGTTTTTTAATTCAATTGGAATTATCTGTTAATTGAAAGACAGGTTATTTAGTGAAGAAAAAACTTCTTATTCAAGATTTTTATTGATATAACACTTCAAAAACGATAATCAAATTTTAGGACAAATATTTCGGAATTTTCCCTCAAATATCAAATCGATTTTCCTTTTCTTTCGTTTTGGAAATTATTCAAAACATTCATTAAATGTTTGATTATTTGATTATTCAATAAATTAGTGCAAAAAGTATTTTGAATGATAGGACAGAGTTTGGGGAAACTTATTTAATTGATAGTTATTTGAATTACTTTAAGAATATTCACATATAATTCAAATTCATTTATTTTATTGATCTTAAAGTCAATGTTAACGGGTTTTCAGTCGTGACATCAAAATTCAGATTTGAATTAAACCTAATATTTTGTGATAAACACTGATTTGACTTATTTTTGGCCAAAGAGATAATACAAGAGTAGAATCACTGAAAAATAATTGTAAAAGAAAAATATGATGGATAAGATTTCAAAATATTAAATAATAATAAAACAATAAAAATGTAAATTCAGATAAATTTTTGAAACAAAACAAGAAGGTCCCGAACCTATAGATTAATTGTAATGATAAGTTCCAATTTGCAATTCATTCGCTCCTAAATCATTATCTTGTTTAATTTTATTATCCTTCGCCAAGAAGAAGATAATAAGCATCTGATGTGAGGATATTTTTTACGAAGTCTTGAATTTTGTGATTACTAATCATTGATTAGCTTTAATGCGATGATTTTCTATTTGAATAATTAATGTTTGATAATTTTCGTATCGGTTTATTTCTATAAACTTTAAACTGTATTTAATAAATATATTAATTCTAATCAGAACTATAATTACATTTGTTTCGGACACTCGAGTAATATAAAAATGTGTGCATCAAATACATTTTAATTGATTTAGCACTACCTTTACTACCTTTACAGTTATCCCTTCCCACCCGAGATTAGAATCTTTTTTTTCTAGAATTTGAAACAAAGTTTCGATGATTTATAGCGTAAATAATTGTAATTAAATATTTTCACGTAAGAGTTAACTCTTTTGGGTTATATTTTGAACAAATTTCTTGTTATTCATTCCTTTAAAAAATGTTTGATAATTAAAATTCACTCAAATATCTGAGAAATAAGACCTTCGTTACTAAAAATATATATACTTTCATATTAATGTTGAGTAATTTGTTTCAGTGTTTAACAGAAAAATCTTATTTTTAATCACAAACTTCGTCTCGTTTTGAGATATCAATAAAATCTCAGATTTATATCCAAACATTTTTATTTCAATTTATGTTTTTGTTTTGTTTTATTATAAAATAATGCTCTGCTCGATCATAACCAAGATAACTATAGTAATACGAGTTTACTATAAAATGTTGGTTTATTTACAACAAAATCATTTTTATATCGAAAATCAATCTTAAATTTTGACAATTTTTCACATTTCCTTCGTTTCGATATAAATTCATTGGGAGTTAATTCCCAAACACTGACCTCGAAAATAAAGTACATTTAATTTATGTTAGAGAAACAGATATTGATAACTATATTTTGCCAAAAACTGTTTGGTGGCCAAGAATTGTCACAAAACAAGATAGTTTGTGAAAATCCCATAAAATGAAATTTTTGATAACAATTTTAGCTTCAATTAAATCTCATTCTATCATATGATTTGATGCATTGAATACTAAACATCAGATTCAAAAAAATTGTTTTTATTAAGCAAGATAATACACTTAGTTCCAGAATTTTGATTCCAGATTCAAAATTTGAACGCAACTAACGAATCTTCCAATTGATAGCAATTCTTAGAAATTGCATTTAATAGCTTCGATTTAAGCAAGATTTTGTCCAGTGCCTCCTTTGAATTTGAAAATGATCAAATCAACCTTCAGAATAATAATTTCTGGTCTAATGTGAGAATCATTTCCTTTTCTTCAGTAATTCCCCGCTATTTCTGGCTTTTCTGTTGAAATAATATTTGGAACTTTATCCTCTTCAGACTATCTATCAATTGTAGGGATCATTTGCAGGATTATTCAATTATGGAAACACTTGTACTCGTCTCTCGTCCTTAAGTACTTTCAATCGATTTTTCTTTGAAATCAATTTTTAAATAATTATTCCGAAGATTTCATAAGACATCGAAAATAACTTTTGATAAAGATTTGTGTTTTTCAATTCTCTCTCTCTTTTTCACAAATAATTTGATTTGAAATGAATTAATGATCTGAAAAATCCCAGTTTTTCCAGAGAGTACAACTGACTCATATATAATTTGATGTATAGTTGCCATTGTGTTGTGTTGTTTTATAATTATTGATTATATAAAACTAATCAAATGTCACATTTAGAAAAATATCCATAATTATCATGTCACCTTGGTATTTTCAAAGAATTATTAAGGGATAGGCTCATTTTAACTCATCACCATTAGATAAATAGCTAGTTATTAAATTTGAAATATATTCATGAATTTTTCAATATAGCCAGTGTTGAGCACAGGATAGCTGTTCCAGTTTTAAAGAATAAGATAAAGGTTTTATGATTTAAAAGTTATTTTTCCTCACTCAATATGCTAAAGTGGTTAATCAGAATCTAACATGATCATTTATTTGAGTACAGGTTTGGTTGAACAGTGTTTAAAGGATTGATATTTCAATTTCCTTATAATTCAATTAAATCAATGATTTACAGGTTTTAACAGAGAGTTGGATTCAAATTAATAGATAGTCAACAGAAAAGGTAAACATTAATCTAATTCACTCCAAAAGTTATTTACATTAATAAAAAGGTGTTCTTTTAAGCCAAGCGAATGAAAATTCAATTACATTTTACCTTTTTTGCCACTCTTTTTGAATAAATAATATTAATCACAAAAAGAGATAAACAAAACTATCCATTATTTTAAACAAATTTAATGAACTTCTGGTCGTCTCTGACTATAAGGAATGTCTGCATTTGAGAACAGGTTATTTTGTTGATATTTTCGTGTAATTCAATACAAATTTTGATTGATTTTAATGAAAAAATGTTTGTCCTTCTATTGTTTGCATCAAAACAATGAATAATGAAGAAATTGTCAGAAATTTGTGAGAATCTTCAAAATAGTAACCAAGGACATCACTAAATATTAAAGATCATACACTGCTAACTATAATCTATACAAGGAATGATTTGATTCAAGGAAATTTATTAAGCAAGATAATACCAAAATATAAATTTGAATATTTTTAGAATAAGTGATAATATTTAAATGAATACAATATTATCCCAGACTTTAATAGAGGTGACCATAGAAGTTTTTCTTGAATTTGTGGAGGGATAAGTAGCTGAATTAATAGTTTTAGTCATGGTCAATATTTGAATAAATAATAGGTAAAACTTTGAACATTTATTCTGATTTGAGAGTCAATTAAATTAATGTTTAATTTATGAAAAAATCGTTTAAAATATTAATTATTTGATTCAATTAAAGCATTTATTTAATGAAAAATGTATTCAATTTCTAATTCGATATCAAATTTGTGGCGAAAATGTTAGGACTTTCCGTCATTGAAAACCGAATAAATGGAGCGCCTCCGGCACTGGCAGCGAGTGTTCATTCGTTAGCTGATTAGGGGAAAGTAGTTTTCGCTTATTTGACTACCAGTCAGAACAAGTATTACATAAACAGTTTGAATGTCATTCGTATGGCTGAGCCCTAAGTGTTTGACAACTAAAGAATTTCTCGATTCTATACTTAAATATAATTTCAAATAATGTTTTGAATGATTTCAGATATTCTTATAAATCTTAAGTTAAAACTTCTTTTTGTTTCTTAACTTATTGTAAAACATTTCGTATAAATAGAATATAAGTATAAAAAGTCTATAACTATGAGAACCAAACATCAGATCAATCGACTGACTCTAAAGACTGTTGTTTTACTTGACTTCAAGTGATGTGAAAAAAGTTTTTTTGTCTTCACTTTTCATTTGATAAGAATCTGTGCATTCGTTTGGAATGTTTGACAAATTGTCTTCAAAGCAGACATAAGACGATTCAATAGATTTTATTCTTCGAATTCATATCTTTTGTTTCATATAAACTGTTTATTAAAAGTTTGTCCTCTTTTTTATTGACAATATTTTGCAAAAATATTGTTTTGATTTATATTTTTGATAACTTTTTGTGAGAACTTTAATCTCCTTTAAGTCGCGATGGAATTGAAATCTTACCGACCAAACAATGGAACCGCTGAAGACATGGATGTGACACAAATGCCACAAAATAATGAAATAAAAACTAAGATCTCATTCGCAAACGAACCGGTGGTCAAACTGACTGATGTGTCAATCGGTTTCTTCAATAAAACCGTTTTCGAAGGATTGAATATAAGTGTTCCCAACGGAAAAATTTATGCCATTTTGGGACCAAAACAATGCGGAAAAACTCTGATCCTTCAGTGTATTGCGGGTCTCATCAAACCTCTGAAGGGAGAGGTGACTGTTCTCGATAAAAACCCACAATTTTCGTCTGCAATCGGTTATATGCCTCAAGAGATCTCCCTTTTTGATGAACTGACAGTCGAAGAAACGATGAAATATTTCGGCCAATTATATGATGTGCCACAAGAGTTGGTTTGGAGTAAAATAGAGTATTTACTCGACTCTATTGCCACCACTCGAAAGAGTACTTTAATAAAGTGTCTCTCAAACAATGATAAAATGGTAGTGTCTTTGGCCATAACAGTCTTGCATTCGCCGAAGATTCTTATCTTAGATGAACCCACCCTATATAGTGATCCTTTGCTTAAGAAATCTATTTGGAATCAATTGAGAGGTCTGTGCGCTATTGAAAACGTAACTATTATTCTGAGCACTAATCATATCGAAGAAGCGAAACACTCAGACACTGTCGGATTCATTAGAAACGGGACTCTTAAGGAGGAAGAATTACCACAACATTTATCAAAGCAATTATCACTGAATTCGGCCGAAGACTTGTTTACAAATCTTTTCGTTCAGAAGGAGAGGATTGAAATGACACCCGATTTAAGTCAATACAATAGAAGTGAAAATACAAATAAACTGACCATAAATAACAATACTATAAGTTTCGATGAAATCAGTTTATCACCAAATCCTAAGACTAATACAAGACTCACTTCTTCATCATTAGAGCGCATATCAGCCCTTTATTACAAGAATGTGAAGGGACAGCTCAGAAACATTCCTATTTTGATATTCCAGCTATTTTTCCCAGCGCTGGCCATCGCTCTGTTCTGTGCGTGCATTGGACACAGTCCTTATGAAATACCTATCGGTGTCTACAACCCGGACAGACCCTCATTCGTAAGCGATATGATTCTTAAGAGCTTTAACCCGAAGACAATTCAATTGAAATATTACGACACTTTCGACTCTGGGTATGAAGCAGTTAAACAACATGATGTCTGGGCGATGTTAGTCTTCCCGCATAATTATACACGATCAATGTTACAAAAATCATTGCAGGTGAGCCAAGTTTCAACAAATTTGACGTCATTTCAATTGCATTAAGATATTTATCGCAAATTCTTTTACTTCGTTTCTATTTTTAGCCCCTAATGACAGTCCTGTCTCAATTCAAATAAAATATGACCATTAATTTCCTCAGTTAACTTAGTTATATCACTTTTATCATGATAAACTATAATTAAAACTATTAATCAATTGATGCTAAAGTCATTCAGAAGTTTTAACTTTATATTTGTTTTTTTCTGCACATATTTTGGGGGAAAAACGTCAGACTTTTGATTGAAATTCTGAATCTATTTATGGTTTGATTTTTTCTATAAATAAGTTTGGATTTGAATTAAAGAAATTCCTTTAAAATTAATACCTTTTCATGAGTTTAAAGATTGAATCAAAACAAAAACAAAATCAGCGATAATTTGGAAAAATTGCTCTGTTTTTGAGATTTCAATTAAAGGTTGACTGAATGTTCCAGTTATTCAAAATATTTCGTAATTAGAGTCCCGTTATAATACTAATCAAATAATATTTCAATTCATGTGATTCTCAGAAATTTTTTTCAGATTTTGATTCAAAAAATTTTTGACCGAATTATTGATTTGTATTTTGTTTGACATTTAACGCCAAATAATTTAATTTCCAAACGACTGTAATAACAATCATTTCTTATTGGGTTATATAACAGCCTCTATAGGGATAAAAATGTCTAAAATATAGTATCGGTTAAGAGGATGAGGAAATGATCTGTCAAAAAAGTGACTCACTTAACAAAGTCTTAATAAGAAAGTTTATTTTGTTAACTTTATTATCTCAGTCAGAGATGTCCAAGAAGTTCTCGGTCAATCAGGACAAATTTTTTTATGTGGGTCATAATTTTCGATAATTTCCTTTTTAATAATGGCCTTGACCATCCTTATTTCGGTGGCATATTTTTCTTTGCTTACGCATAATCATATGAATTGGGGTTTTGTTGTAACCCCTTTGTGGTCATCCCTGTTGTTCGCAAAAAACATGAGTTAAAAGTTTAAAAGTAAAAATGTTATATAAAAAGTTTAATTATTTATTGGTTATTATATAATCTTATTTCTTCTGAATTTGAAAATAATGTCAATTATAAAAATATATGAATAAAGTAGCATAACTTTTATTTTTAATTTAACCTTAATGATTTTTCTCTAATTTATTAACAGATATAATAGGATTTCAATTACAATAAATTTCAAAAATAAAATTTTAAATGTCTTTCAAAATATAATTTGAATATTAAATGCGTTAAAGATTTTAATTTTATGTTAATTTTGAATTAATCATTCTGTGATATATTTGTTCCAATATTAAATAGAGAATTTGTAAATCAACACATTATACCTTGCTAAATTTAGACTGTATTTTCATTACGATACAAAGTTATGAAAATTTAATATCAATTTTAATATTCAATGAATAAAATAATACTTAAAATAAGATCTTCGGTTCATTAGAGCTGAGACTTATATAGAGGTAATATTAATAGGGAAAGGGGTCAGACATTGGAGACAATCATTCATTCTTTAATATTACTTAAGGCTAATAATCAGTGAATTAATCAAAATGATTGTCAAATCATAAATATTTGTTTTGATTATTGAAAACAAGGGATTAATTGCCAAAACTCAATATTTGATTGATATATTTTCAATAGAAAGCTTAAACTTATTAGTTAAACGTTTAACCTTGCTCAATTTTGATTAAAATCTATTTTTCAAATTAATCAGAATTTGTTCTCAAAATATTTGACAATTAATACCCGGATTATTTTTACATTATCTATAATTTAGATTTAAAATATATTTTGTATTAATTTCTCAAATATTTTGTTTCAATAGGGATGTGAGTCACCAGAAGAAACTGAACTCGAAGTCGAAGACGAAATCGCCGAAGAATCTGTTGTCCACTCAATGAATATCTCTAATGAAACGCTTAAGAATATAAACGAATCGATTAAACAAATATATAATTCAACGGAATTAGAGAGAGAAGAGTTGTTAGAGGAGGCGGAGGCGGAAGACAACAAATCAAATAATGGTTTGTCTGAAGAGAAACCCTTCGATAACGACGATTACGAGGCGTTCGACGAACCGAAACCAAAACTGTTCACAACTATCGATCTATATATGGATAATACAAATCTATTAATAAGTGGTGCCATTAAAGCACAGGTAATAGGAGCGCTCAAAAAGGCTAAAAACAGATCTGCGGACATGAATTCCGGGGGTTCTTATGCTCCGCCGCTTCAGATAATTGATCCAAACATTTATGGCTCAACAGAAGTGGAAATGTCTGAGTTTATAACACCCGGTATTGTGATCGCAATCATATTCCTGTCGTCACTACTGTTTCCCGGATTAACCATAATTAAGGAACGCCGTGAGAGACAGTTAGAACGATCGACAATAGCCGGGGTTAAGCCATTTGAGATAATTATTGCTCACTTAATGATACACATCGTTATACTAATAGCTCAGATCACTTTCATATTGTTTGTCACTTTTATTGTCTTTAATTTACCACTAATTGGATCCATTTATTTGGCGTTCGCTCTCATATTCACTCAGGGCTTAAATGGATTGGTATTTAGTATATTGATCGCCTCATTCTGTCGCAATGAGATAGATGCGTTAATTATATGGTTGACCACCTTTTCCATTGTGATTATACTCACCGGAACTTTTTGGCCGATTGAGTGTATGCCCAGAATAGCGATTTTCATCAGTCAATTCCTACCCCAATCCATAGCCGGTAGTGGCTTACGAGCTATCCTGTCCCGAGGCTGGGACTTATCTTATAGGACGGTACAGTTGGGTTTTATGGTGCCCTCCATTTGGATCTTTTTCCTATTCATTGTCTCAATAATCGTATTTCGAATCAGAAAATAGTGTTTTCAGGGATTTGTCCTAAAAATCACAATTGATTTGAATTATGATTTGATTCATGTATTCATTATTTGTATCTAATTTCCAAATATTGAATTGAATTTCAAATATTTATTTTTCTTTTATTTTATTGTAATTATGTTTTTAGCGCTTAAAACATGAAACAAATAATTATTTCTTTAATTCAAATCAAACTTGACTTACATTTTGTGCTTAAAACACAATTTTCTCTTAAAATATTAGCGAAGAAGAAAAAGTCTTATCGGATGAAGAATATAATTATGTTATGATATAAGTGATTTGGGCTTTTGTTCTTGTTAATATTTTATTAGTTTTTTGTGTTTGTCCGATATATAAACGTTTCTCATAATTAATAATTTAATAGTTTTCTAGTTTAAGGCAATTCTTGATCATTTTAATGAGTTTGGTGTGAAAAATAAGAATCAATTAACCAAGATTAGTTTTATATATTTTACTCGTTAGTTATTGTTGTTTGCTTATTTTCTAGTTTTTAGCGTTTATTATAGATTTATTTGTTTGTTTGATATCATTATATAAATTTTGGAAATAAAATTTGATTTTGATTTATATTTTGTTATCTTTATTGCACAACCGTTTGATAATTAAACTTTAATTGATATTCTGTTCTCGCATTTATCAAATGCATGAATAGTTTCTAGAATTTATTACGATGGTAATTTAGATTTTCTCATTGAGGACCTTAAGGTGGACACAATATTAATAACATTTTTATAATTTATCGATTCTATTAGTAAATGAACTTCAATTTGGATTTTCCTCGATTCGAGCTTATTTCAAGTGTTTTGCAAGCTTATAAATATTGCAAATATGAGTGGTATGTTTGAAAATATTTAAATTATATGGTACAATCAAATACAATCACATTTATAATCTCGATTCCAATTATTTGTTAATTAATTGCTTGAGGAGTGAAATAACTGAACAAAACTGAGAGTCAATTAAAATAATTCAAAGCCTATCATTAGTTTATCAATAAATCAGCTCTTTTTTCGTTAATAATACTTGAATTTTGATCCTACAAATTGTACTTGAGCGAGTGTTGTGATCACTGTGAGCACATATCAAGTGTTCTTCAGTGGTATTCAAGGATAGATTATTTATTTGATGAGTTAAGTCATTTAGTTATAAATATTTTTAATTAATATTAAGTGTTATTATTATTATTAGTCACGAATGGGTTCTCAATATTTGTTTTCGCAAAAAATAATAATCATTAAAATCAATGATTAGTTCAATGAATTCGAGATTTTTAGCGAATCTTTTCTCAAATCAATGATTTTTTCTTATATTTGATTTATTTTTATAATTATTTGCTTTGAATTGAATTAAGTAAAAACAATTTCACTATTTTGTTAATCAAATCAACTAATTAATGAAGAAATGGTTCTCTCTTTTCAAAAATTAATTCTTCGTTTGGCCTTCAATTCGCCGTTAATTAAGACTTTCTTAATCTAGTGTTTGATATTTCTTCCAACTATTTATTAGTTTATTATTTGCTTAAATTGCAATTAATTTAATAATATTTCATAATTGAATTTATTCCTGATTTACATAAATCGAGGAAAACAAGTTAATTAGTATTTGTGTCCGATTATTAAATTGGGTTAAAATTCAAATATCAATTTCCAGCAAATTCTAACAATTTTTTGCTTAAAATCTGAACATATTTTCTCCAATATATCCATTAATTTTGATGAATATTTTTGATATTTCAAACTAATATCTGTCCATTAAGTTCTGGGACGAAATTTAGCAGGGCCGCGCGCACTCATTGTTGCACCATAAGAATGGATTTTGAGTTCCATCTGAAGATTATTTATTGCTTAATGATATTATCATCAAATTAAGTGGTTAACTCTTCTTTATAACTATTGCTATCTCCTCAAAGAAAGGCTACCTCTAAAATCAATGTGCAAAATCATATTAATTTCATATTAAAATCAAATTAAATCAACTGAAAAATTAAAAAATAGTGCTTAATGAAGACCAAAAAATATGCCTTACTCTTTTCATGTGTGACCGATAGGATAATATGTGGTCATTTTATAAAGCCCTGTATTCTAACACTTCTGTTATCTCAAAATTTGTCTTCATTTTCAATGATATCTGGAGGAATATAAGATTAAATGTCGCCGAAACGAATGCACATGATATTTTGGGAATAGTCCGTAAGCGGCTCCATTAGATTAGCACTGGTGGAGCATTCGCTTCTTTGACTCTTAAATAATTATAACTCATATAGTCTTCTAATTGTCACTAAGTTTTTGATTAAATAAACCAATATTTAACTAATTTACGTGTATTTTACTCTCGTCCCAATACTTAGTGGACAGATATTATTTTCACAAATATTGTGGTTTTGTATAAAATATTGAAATACTTTTGATTTCGAAATCAAATGAAATCTTTTAATAGAAATAAATTTTTTTAAAAAATTGTTTGAAAAATATTTTAATATATTAATTGGTTTTGACTCTAATTTAAAGGGAATTGTCTTTAATTTTGGTTCGATTTCGTGTCGAATATACTTTGATTTCTGATTCCGTGATTTGTTTTTCATTTGTTTGCTTCGATTTTTCAATTTTGTCATCATTTGTCTCCTCTTTTAACTTTTGGTTCTTCTTCTTAGCCTTAATTTCTCTTATTTTTTGTCCAATTCTTTGACGTCTTATTTGTTTTTTTTTCGTCAGTCATTAGTGATCTCTTCAGTCGTTTTACTTCAGATATTTTTCTACCGATTCTTCGTCTTTGATCGTCAGTCAATTTCGACCACCAGTTCCGCTTACGGTCTCTTCTGGATTCAATTTCGCCAAATTTTCTGCTCTTGTTTGGGCTGCCATTCGACGTATGTTTTGTCTCTCTTCTTTGGTTTTTCGTGACCACTAGTTATAACGCATTTTCTTCTCTTCTGCAGTCATTTTATGTGCAGTTATTTCAGTTTATTTTAACGATGGATCTAATATTAAACACAAAAAATGACATTTGATTTGAAATTGTGTCCAAATATTTACTTTGAATCGCATTTATTGGTAAAATTGGATACAATGTTATGATTTGAAGCGGAAGTGAATTATCAGTTCTTTTAATTATTCCAAACGAATCATCATTTATCTCATCCGACAAATTGTGGGCAAATTCTTTATAATTCTGATCGATTTATGTGTTTGGCTCTGAAGGCTTATTGCAATCGATGTCTAAATCATTGGAATCATTTGAACTGAAAAATATTTTTGAAATAAATCTCAAAATTAATATATTTTTCAATTAAATTACGAATTAGTTGTTCGTTGTCTTCAGCACTACATTCAGAGGAACTGTTTTCTTCACTTCAATTGAATTATCCTTTTATTACAAATAAAGGATTTGACAGATAATTCTGATATTCATTTAGTGATCAGTTTAAACTATTTTCGATGTGTTCGGTAACTCTGAATGGTTTGTCCACTTCTTCAGCAATAATTTTCTCTGATTTTATTCATAACACACAAAATTTTAGAAAGGTAAAAAAGAAAGTTGATCAAGCTATTTTCTTTTTTTTCGAAGTTTAAATAATAAATTGAATAAAAGTTTGAAAAATAAAGATATCATTCAATTCAATGACAAAACACACATTACGTCCCACATATTGAGTGCATTATGTTTGACGTAATGCAAAGCCGTTGGTTTGGACTCAAAAAATATATATTTTGAGTCCAAATG
>JAQIXD010000535.1:0-25003 GCA_034699985.1 Minunthozetes semirufus
ATCTGAGATATAATAACAAACACTTATTAATAAATTATGATATGCTATGCTATGCTGAATTGCAAGTTCATTTTTAATTTATTTTTGAAGCATAATTGTCATGATTATTATTTCTTTTTAAATATTTATCTTTCTAGTTGAATGTTCTTGATAATATTAATCCTGAAAATACTTTAATTTTAAAACCTTTACTTTATTCCATAAAAATATTAATAAAATGAAATAATTTTAACACAAAAGGTATAAAACCCTTTTGTGACAAATGAATCACTTCTTTGTTTTATAAAATAAGAGGATATCTTCACAATATGTCCTCTAATGTCTACAAATATTTGTCATTTCTGTTAATTTAGACTAATTTATGACTTAATGACAGTTTGAAGTCATTTATGTCTTTCCCACAAATTATTAGCGAATAAATTGTAATAAAAGCCTATAATTGTGTATAAAATTACTTTTGACGACAAATGGTTACAATTAACACAAAAGGGTTTATTCAAGTTATAGATTTTTTTTTGCAGAATTTAATGTTCTTATGTATCTCTACTGTAACAGGTCTTAACTTTGATCGCATATACGTATGAAATGTCAAAATTTTCAAATCTATGAATTATTTTGGAAAACGTTAGAATACAATTCAACTTTGATTGAATTTATTTGAGACAAACATTTTCTAAAATATATTTTCTATGATTACATATCTATTAATAATTAGGATTGAATTCCTACAAAGTTTGCCACAACAGTAGTTCTACTAACAAACCTCGAAAAGAAAAAATAACTTTTTCTCTATCAACATTATTTAATAATTTATGTTTGTTAAGTTTTATGCCAAAATGATTTTCAGAAATGCAACACATTTCTCATTAAATTTATTTTTCATATATCTTTTGTAACAATCTTTTGCCAAAATTTTGAATGTTTTCACTTTTCTATAAACCCTGAGCTATGACTTGGATTTTGAAGTGATACGCAATTTAAATAAATAAATGAATCATGCTTCTTTAAGCAATTTGGTATATTGATAATTTAAAGTAAAAGTTTATTTTACTATTAAAGATGCCATTTACCATTTATTTTATTACTTCCATAGAAATATAAATTGAATTCAAAGAATAAATTGAAAAATTAACTAAAAAATTGACTAAATTGAAACAATTACATTACATTTCAATGTAAATTATCAATCAAAGAAAATATACAACAATAAAACAGGTACTTTTTGATTCAATTTGGAAATTTACAAAAAAAACTCAAAACAATTGTGACTATAATTTGTTATAAATTTTCTAATAATACTTTAATTCTATAATTTTAGATAAAATATTTTGAAAGACTTCCAAAATTCAATTAATATTTCGCTGAATATTCATAAAATTAATTGCTTTTTGAATTAATTTTATTCGGAGAATATTTTACATATTTTATCTCTTTTTAAGATTCAATTTTATAAACCTTTAAATATACGAATAATTGAATTGAATTTATATTTTATTTTCCAAAATCAGTTGAAAAACTAAGAATTATATAGAAATGATGGTCAGGGTTGACTCTGACTTTGTTTTTATTGCTAAACACAGTAGAAATTAATTTTTGAAGATTTCAGAGTAAGTGAATGAAAGCAATGAAAATGAAATTATTGTTATTATGTTATGAAAATTATTATTAAGTTTTCCACTGTTTTGGAGAATTTCAACCAGAATTACAACTTTTCTATAATAACAACAAAATAGATAAAAGTAAACACTTAATGGCCTCAAAGTGAGACTAACCCTAAGAATAATTGAATAATTTAGACATTATATCATTATATAAGCTTTGAAGAAGTCCTTCTATAAGTGGTGTGGAGGTCACCTCTTCTCAGAATTTGGATGAACTTTAAATTCTCGGTAGTATTTTGTATGCACAGACTTGAGCTTTAAAACTTTCACAGTATTTAAAATTTAATAAACTAAAAATATTATGGTTTCAAATCCATTTAATCTGATTCTTAATGCATGTAGCGGATGGTCAGGGTAGTGCTCCAAAATTATTTCAAATAAAATGTTTTTACTTGACTAATTTATTTAAACCATTTTCAATATTGAATCTATCAAAATTCAATGCTCCTATCTTTCGATTTGGATGACAAAAATACAATCAAAACTTGTAATTTTAATTTACAAAAATGATTTTATGAGTTCGATTGTCTTTAATTTTTTAAAATTTATATAAACAATTACGATGAACATTAAATCAAATTCAAATGGTAGACATACATTTAATTTTGGTCAATAAGCAATTGTCATCATATGTGCTTGTTTGTTATGGTTTTAAACCAGAATTATATTATTATAATACTCATTTTAGTTTTATAGATTTAGTATTAGTATCATTGTAGTTCATATTGTCGATCATTCAATAGCTATGAAATGATCCATCATTAATAACTTTTATTTTTGATCCATATTCAAAAGCTCAATCCGACAAATAACCAAAATAATAACCAAACTTATTCATAGAATCTATTACTAATTCAAAGAAAAACTTGAGTTAAACTTAAAATTCAAACTTAATCATTGTTTTAGTGGTCCTTATCTATATCTATAAATACCTTACTCACCTAAAAGAAGTCACTCTATTTTTGTATTTTTCTATTGAAATTGGTTATTTGCGGGGATCTGTTCAAGAGATATATAAATCTGAATTTTTAACCAAAATGTTTGAAACTGAAATGCCTACTCTTTGTTTTTAGCGCCTAATAAATATTCGACTAATTGAACCTTTTATGTTATTAAATATTATAGATAAATAACTTGAGAAACGAGAAAATGGTTGTTCATTTCAAATGTTCTATAATTTCATTATCGATAAATTAATTGGAGCTAAAAGTAACCAATCATTAGATAACACTATCCATTACTTTTGAATTTTCAATCATACTTACAATTATGCCAGACTCTTAACATGTTTGATAAATATCTTGGTCGTATGTTTGAAATTCCAAGTGAAAGCAGAAAATGGCCTTGAAAACTTTCAAGTTTTCTACTAACTTCTACAAATTTTAAATAAGTGTTGTCCAGTGATTCGAAAAGAATGCTAATTTTAAAATAAACCATAATCCAATATATTTAAGTCCATTCAAGTAATTTCCTCTTTTGTCCTTTCAGTATTCTAAGTGAAAAGTTAGTGATCCTAATAACACCATCCTGATTAATTGACAAATTATGATTATTCAGTTAAAAGTAAAAGCACTTCAAATTCATTTTAATTGATATTATATCCAAATTCAAGAGTCTTTTGGATATAATATAAGAATAGATGTATTGATGAATTGATCGCTTAATTATAAACTAATTATTTTTCTACTGTTTTATAATAAAGTAATGATTTTTAATATAAGTAATGACTAATGGCTAAGAAAATACAGATTTTAATCAAATGGTTTATAATAATGTCTGAAAACTACATTTGTTTGAACTAATGTGAAACGAAAGCTTTAATGCAGTCCTTATTAATTGTCATTCAGTGAAATCTGAGACTTGATTTGCATATTATTATCAATATTATGAATATTCTTTTTCCAATAATTGGCTCAAAAACCCTTATTATTCTGAATAGTAAACTGAGCTCGAAATGGATGCGAACAATACATCTTTTAAATTGATATGCGATACAAACAACTGGTTGGATGACATTTCCATTAAGAATAATACTCTTTGAGACCATATCTAAAAAAGTTCACATTTTATGATATTTCAGATTCAAATCACATTAATTAAGAAAACTTTCAATTATAAAATCTTAGTTTAAGACTGTATTTAATTTAGACAATGGTTGCTCAATCTAAGAAACCAAAAATTAAATAAAATGTGAACGATGTTGAATAATGGTTGAATGTTTGAAAAAATTGTTGAATTCCTAATAAATGACAAAACTTTAAATTTGATAGTCTTTTGTGTTGTTCTGCTTTTAATGGATGAGCGAATGAATTACGAAATACTGCGAATTAGCAGAACTCGGTGTAAATCGCTTGTGTGGGTAATTTGAACTGGTTCATGTTATCGATTAACTCGATTCTTAACAAAAAAAGAAGTTTTATTTTTATTATTTTGTTTGATGTCATTAAATCATATTTCAAAAGAGAATAAATATATTATTTAAGTAAAGAGTAATTAAAATAATTGAAAAAGAAATATCTGAATAGTAATTAAATACATTACTAACATTAGTCAAGTCTTATGGCATACCATTCTGTATTGTCAACGCTCTCCTATTCCCAGCCCTGAAGTGCAGAACCAAGTTTTTAAGCTCAAAAAAACAAGACACCAATCATTTGGACTTTTTTTGAGAAAATAATTATAAAAAAAGAATTTCTTTCTTTCTTTTGATGTGTTTTAAGTTTGAGACAACTTTTCTTATTCTAATGTTGGGATCTCCTCATTGATTGGCTGGTAATACATAATTGTCGGACAAATGCTAACCTGTAATAACATCAAAGTTAGTCATTAATCAACAGAACATATAATCATTTGAAACGTTTCGCAAAACAGATTTCAAGAGAAGTCAAATGAAGAGAAGAGTGAGACTCAGACCAGTGAGAGCTAGAATGAGACGGGGCTGAGAGCAGGCGCGCAACCATTCTATATCACGGATGGGGCACTGAAGCCACTGAAGAATCACTGAAGTGAATCAACTAAGAGTGGAGTCGGAGTCGGCGCACAAATAATACTGAATTCATTCCAAAGAGAGATGAAATAGGAATCGGAGAAAAAAGTGAATCATTCAGTGAGTGGTGTGAAGTCGATGCCAACTGTGGTTTTGTCGCTTTCATCCCTCTCTGTCGCACCACTTCTATGTTCTAAATGTTCAAAAAGTTGTGCAAAACTTTTTTCAGCCAAAAAACTATTTACAAATATAGCCATTAGTTGAGACCAAACCAACACTTTTCTAGTGTTTCAATATTTAACTGTTTTTTAAAGACTGAATCGTAAACAGATTCTGACTGTCATTCTGTTGGCTATTGTTTAGTACTGTTTAGTTGTGTTGATCTCATATTACTCTCATATGGCAGAGCATTAAAGGCTTGCGTCAGACATATATAATATACATAATATAGGGTCTAATTTGCTATTAAAAGTGGTGTTCCCCTAACTTTACAATTGTTCCCAAAATAATAATATAAATACTAAAGTAAGCTATAATTGGACGGCTATACGACGGCTACTAAACCAGGATTTATTGATAAATCGTGTTAATTATCCCAAAACCGGTGCCAATTCGTATTCATAACTTTGATCCGAGTTCTCAATCGACTCGAATGTGACTCTAGTTATCAAACTCTGGAAAGACATCAAATGATTTCATTAAAAACATTAAAACTTTGCTTAAAGTCGCTAAAAGTGATCACCAAATAAGTTTGGGCATCCTTTGAGCCGTTGTGTGCAATACTGTCTTTAATTTATTGAGATGTCTTCGTCATCACCTCATCATCGCGTATCCACTCATCAACAGCAACAACACTATCATAACAACAGTCCGACCACAACCCTAAGTGAAGACGACAGCAATTCAGAACCCAATGATCTCAGAACTACGCGTAAGTTATAATTCATTTGACATCTCTTTGAAACTTTGCATTCAATTAAAGTAATCGTCGATTAATTGATTGTATGTTTGCATTACAATAGAGAAAATCCGTGCCCATAGCGCCACATTCCCGGGCTATCCATTCTTCTCTCCTCCTCAACACAATTCAGGTTCGATGCAATCACAGCACTCACAGCACAGTTCAGGACAACAATATGTGGCCACTAATGAATGTCGTCTCATTGAATATCGCGGGGCGCGTATCGCAGCCTTTCTCAGTGCAAACCGAACCCAATGTCCCGAATATCTGCTGTGTTTACCACAAGCTTTTGAACTCTTTCTTAAACATTTAGTCGGAGGACTGCATACCGTTTACACCAAACTTAAAGTAAGTCTTTTTTTCTTTCAGACATTTATTTCTATTTGCATTACATTAACTCATTTACTCTTTTTAAATAAAATATAACATAATTTTAAAATAGAAAACTATTCCCAACATAAATATTTACTATAAATAAATAATTATTAAAAAAAACATTTAATGTTTTAAATAATAATAATTCCAAATAAAATATATTATAAAATAAATTGATCAATGTTCAATTATATAATCATTACAATTCTCAAATATAAGTATCACAAGTTTGAAAAGAAATCTTCAATTGTTTATTTATTTTGATAGTTTTATATTGATTCTCAAATTAAATTATTTGAATGTGATCCTGCAAATTTTCTTAAAAACTGTTTTTGTTAATTATTTGTTATTTTTGGAGAAGATTTAAATTGATATAAATCTGAGTTAAGTCTAAAATATGATTATTTTTGTTTTAATAAAAGATTTCTTAGAATACTGTCTATTGTAGAAAATTTTGTTTTTGTTTTAGTGAATTATTTTATTGTAAAATCAGGTTTTTGTTAAAATAGTTGAGAAAGTTATTAAATTTAGTCTTTTAATGAGAATACAAAATATTTGAATGTAATTTAAATTGATTTAAAGATACAAAGAGTCAATCTCTCAGCTAAAAGGCAGGCCTCACAAGTATTCAACTATTATATGAGATCAGAGTATTTGTTGAATTCACACACAATTTGTGGGGTAAACGATCGTTAAGATATTTATTCGAGTCAACGATATTAAGAATCTTTGCATCCAAAGAATATTATTGCAACTATTTTCCACAAATATACTAGATAATTTTTAATATTCCTATTAAATTATTTTTTAATTAAACATAAATCGTATATTTAGTTAAATAGTTTAAATTCCACTAAAATGCATTGCAGTCGATATTTTTGCTCGTTTATATTTAAAAATTATAGATATACAAGATGTATAAGATTATTTAATACAGCATTCAGTCATAATATCACTTTAATGGGAAAAATTTCCTTATTTTTGTCTCAATTGTAAGAACTTTAATACAAACGCTTATTTTGGAAGAATATTAAAGAAATGTTTGAATCTCGGAATAAGTGATTTCAAATGCAGAATAGTCTTCAAATGTTTCTTTGATTGCAATTAATTGCATTTGAATGACCGCTTATTCTAAAGGAATCAATTCTTTTGAAATATTTTATTTAATTCAAAGAAAATTGTCTTTATCTTTGATTTCCATCGAAATAATGGTTTATAATCGATATAATCGTCAGAAATAAATAGTTTACTCTTTCAATAAGATTTGCATTTTCACGAAACTGAGTTTTATTTGAAAGAAAAACTAATTTATTGGTACAACTAATAGAAGTTTCACAAAATTATCTTTACTTCTACTCAATAATAAATCATAGAAATGGCAAAAAGGGTTGTTCTCACAAAATTCACACACAATTCGTATGAGAATATTTCAGGAGATTTAAAAATCTCTATAATTTGTTCACATTTTGACTGAATTTATCGCTTAAATCATTACTTTTTGATTAAATGAATCAAAAACTGTAAGAACTGTAAGAATATACTCATCTTTAAAATGATTATTATTTGTAGCATTTATTTGTATTTATCATTATTTTTAAAAATCTATATTTAATTATTAATTGATTTGTTATTAAATGTTTATTGATTTTTTTGTTTTGTTTTTATACAGCGTTTAGATATTGTGCCAATAGTTTGCAATGTGGAACAGGTCAGAATTCTCAGAGGTCTGGGAGCTATTCAGCCGGGAGTCAACAGATGTAAATTACTTTCAACTCAAGACTTCGATGTTCTTTACAAAGACTGTACAACTGCGAGGTATGTCTTCAATTGATTTTCAGTCATATCTTTCTTCAAAAGCTTTGTTTAAATGACAATAAATTATAAGTTTGCACTTCAATAACTGATCACCAAAATCAGGGGTTGAGCTGAGTCCAGCCCAGACCACTTAAACACAATTTCTGAGTTCTAAATTGCGTTTTACCACTAACTCACAACTCTTATACCTGGCTTTAGCTTTAAAGACCAGGATTTAAATTATCAGTTTCTCAAGAATCTTAAGGTGTTTTTAAGTAGTAGCACTATTTCAAAGTACCCCCTCTTTATCCCTTCAATTTGGTCATTATTTGGAGCAAAAAGAACTAATTTTTGGATTTATGAAAATGAAATTTAATTAAAGTTATGATTCACTAAATAAAAGGCAAGAAGTAGTGAATTATGATTATTGTCTGCAAAAGTTGCCATTTAGGCAATGAGTGAATGAATTTTAAATAATTTGTCATTTCTCTAATGGAAACTCCGGCGGAAAGAGGAGACATTTCTAATCTAATTATTTGATGAAAATTTACTAAAAATAACGTAAAATCAATTTTAGAGGAATTAAATTCAATGAAAAAGTGTATATAACTATATATTGTTTATATAAATTGTTATATTGATGGCCACTAAACAACTAAAATAAGAAAAAACTATTTAAAGTAGTGTTTGTTTATGTGTTGAAAAAGAGTAACAAAACGAGAGCTTAGACCACATAATAAGTTATTGAAAGCTCAACAAAACTACCCCTTGAGTGGAGCCGTTGTAATGGTGTAAACTCATCAATAACCTGATATACTTCTTCAGAGTTATAGCGGGCAATAGAGGCTAACATACTATAACAGCTATAATGAACGCCATCGCGCAAAAACTAGTATCGCACCAGTAGTAGCACCGCATCGCTATTGAACTCGATTGGGGTTTCAAAAGAGTTATTTTGTGGCATTTTGTGGCTCAACTCAACTCACAATTATTATTTTCTCAGCTCTACTCTGGTTATACTGAAAACTGATTGAACTCATATTTTGTCACATTTAAGGCTCAATAACTGAGTGAATAAAGTTATATATTGTATGCCATCCCTGATATCTGCTCTTTATTTGAAAAAAGTTATGTAAGTTTGAGTCTATGCTATAATATGTTATCATATTATAGATCAGACTTTTTTTAATCTTCTCTTTGGATGCTATGAACGACTCGAGTGTTTGTTGAATTCGTGAGCGATCGCACTGTAAACCCGCCATTATATCCATTATATGCATTACATTCAATCCAAATAATGTTAGTTTCATTAGCAATGATTGAATGCAATATTAAATATGGCGATCCGATGGCCAGCGCTCTGAGCCTTTGTTGTAACCACTTTTTGATATGTGAGTACCGGTTTTCAATGCAATGATAATTGCAGTTTTGATATCCTTGTTGCAATTGCGAACCTCCTACAAACTGTGAGCTATGCCACTCTCTGCCATTCTCTGCCACTCTATGCCATTGTATGCTATCCTATGCCACTCTGAGTTTCTCTCTCTCACTCTCTTACTCACTCCTCTCCTCGTGAATCTTCTGTAAATTCTTTTGATTTTAAACAAATTACTTCAAATATATTTGGATTTTATCATAAGTTCACATCTGTTCTGAAAATTGTTTGGATTGAGATTCACTGGAAAATGCATTTAAAAGTAATGGAAAGCAAACAGTAATTGAAATCAATAATTGATGTCTGTTTTGGAGTCAATTCGTGGTTCGACTCATAATTTAAAAACTCATTTAATTTGTTTTCTTCAATCGTTTACTTCAATCGTAAAAACAAATGACTTTTGTTTGTCATTTGTATTTCAAGTTCACTCCTCTCAGTTTGAAATATTTCTCAATTAAGTTGAAGTGCCGACCAAATTGCAATTGGTTTGGGTCTGTGCCCAGTCTCCAGACGATCGGCTCTAAAGCCAAGCAATTATCAAAAGAAAACCATTTATTGACCGCAAAAAAGAGACTATTTGTCGCAAAACGCATTTCAAATGGAATTGAAGTCAATATAAATGGTTTTGATTTATATCTATTAATTAAAATCAAATGAAAAGAAGTAATAAAAATATGTTCCAAACATTTCAAGGCCTAAAAAGCTCATAGATTTATATGAATTGTGTGGAAAGTACCGGCATTTTTGCGTTATGATCCCGACTCGCTAACGGCAATATCACTCCCCCTTTAGTTTTAAGGTGGAGTGCGGGGCAATCACTGCCATAGTTTGCCTTTGCTTTGCATTGCTTTCATTTCAGTTACGTTTCCCTTACATTCGCTTATATTTGAATGCATTGAAAACATTGAAAGCATTAGTTTTGTTGCAAAAGAATTTCCAATTAAAGACGAAATGAAGAAAAGAATCCAAAAACGAGTTTATTTTCATTTCATTTGTTTTTAGTATTTTTTATTTCAAACTTCGTGCTCAGAGCTGACAATCGAACCACTCCCCCATCACCAGCTTCTTATGGCCAACACTGAGCCCCACTCGGACTGACTGTTCCCCTTTCGACCTCTCATATACAGATAGTCTGCTCTCTTATTCAAGAATAAGTCAAAAACAAGAGAAAAATAAGAGAAAATAGAATTCGAATAAGAAGTGGAATGAAAGTTGAAAAATATTTTCGGTTTTGTTTTAATTGGCAGCTGTACTGTGCTATGGTGTGCTCTGGTGTGCTCTGGTGTGCTCTGGTGTGCTCTGGTGTGCTCTGGTGTGGTGTGTGTACCGAAGAGTACCGAAAATTCAAAATAAATTGCATTCGTTGGCCTCATATAAATGGAAGTGTATTTCTGTCAGTTTCCAAACAAAACTAATCTCTAATACTCTAAAAAACTATTTACAATATAAACATTTTTTTAGAATAGACATCGACTCACTTGAAGGCCTACCTTACCTTCATCTGCCTTTTTTCTCCCCTCAGTCTATTAGATGTAGTGCTAAAGTTTGCCACTTTTGTAGTTTTGCATTTTGTAGTACTTTTGTGACAACAATTGCTGTTTATTAATGTATGGCCTTATCTCTAATCTGTGAATTGTATTCATCTCTTTGACATCAAATCACAAGTGCAGAGCCTTTGCTTATAATTGAAGCAGAAATTAACCACAAATTGTGACCTTTGCGTGACTTATTGTGTGACTTATTGTGACATTTGGTTTGTCTCACAAATTCGTGTTCTCTTCAATTCTCAATACGATTTCAGTGGTAAGAGTTTAGGCTTAACACCGAAACAATGATACCAAAGCGGAAAATCCAATAGATTTATGAACAAAAGTGAAAATACAGTTCACTCGACTCAATGCAGAAACAAAGAGAAACAGAGATGCAGTCAGTCCTACAAACAGGAGAGAAGTAGAGAGGGCGAGAAGAAGAGAGAGAAACTGTGCAACAAATGCTCTAACATTACATTTACTTCACTTCTTTCTCATTGCTTTCCGTTTTGGTTTTGCAGAGCTGTGCCCGCAATCGATTCATAGAGAAGTGATGTGATGTCAGTGCGCTTCATAGCAAGTGATTGTATACTGCATTGCAGTGAAGCAAACGCTTCGTTCTATTCTCGAAGCAAAGCAAAGCACATAAGAGTCGCTCTTTTTCTCGCTTTCTCTTTACGTTTCGTCTGATATATACTGATATCTCTCTCTCTCTTTCTATGTCTGCATTCAATTGAGATATAGGTTCAGTTGTGAAGAACGACTTGCAATCGTATTTGCGCTATATAATCACATAACCTTTTAACTTTTCTATCATTCCAATTGACAATGTTTCTTTTATTTCTCAATTGCTCAACAAACTCCATTTATTACCAAAATAATTGCTTTTAATCAATTTTCAGCACCATTTCAATGACCCAATCGATTGAAAATTTTCATTCATTCAGTTATTAAAATTAATATTTTGTTTGTGATGAAGTACCAAGCTGAGTTATAATCGGAATGTGTCAAATAGTAACATTGAATAGTAAATGAATGGCATATCTATTTTCGATTGCATTAAAGGGCAATACAGTAATACAGTAATACAGTAAGAGGAATAGTCTTTAGTTTATAGTGACAGCTGTTTCAATAGTGATAATGCAATGACGACTTATGTTTGACTTTAAGCTTTTCTCTTGTTTTTATTGCACTTCTCTCTCTCTCCCTCTCTCTCTGGCCTTACTTTATATTTGTCTCATTATATTGCATATACGAGTGCATAACCATTGCGTATGTGATCTACCATTTCTTTGTTTGATTGCTCACTAATTCTCACTATCAGTGAAACCAATGCATTGCTTTAGTCCTCTCTTCGACACCAAATCATAGCCATTAAAAACTATATGACTGAACAAAATAAGTACTTTTCTAGTTGTGATGGAAAGTGATAACAGTTTTAGAACACAGCCTTAACTCACATACTTTACAAAGAGTTCCTCGCAATAGATTTCATAAAATTCGCAACTTTTTATGTAATTTCGTTTAATTATATTATTAAACACTTAATTTGTTTTTATATTTATTTATTAAAAATTTAAATCAAAAGAGAAGTATATTAGAATATAAATCATTATACAAGTTTACTAAAATCTACAAGAACTGTTACAATTAGAGAGCTATAATAGTTTATTGGATTTATTTCTTTATTTATCTTTATTATTCTTCCTTTGAATTTTACGAAACTAAAGGATATATGGATTAACTATTGAAAACAAATTACAATGTATTCATACATTTGATTTAACTGAGAGAAGATGAAAGGCCTCACTTATATTAACGAACAAAACTAATTAAGTATTCAATTGAATTGAAGTGTTGAGTGTTTTAATTCAAATTAATGTCTGATTATTACAAATTTGGGTTTAAAATGAAAAAAGAAAAGAAAAGTGGAGATAAAATAGCAATCAATAGGAAGTGGGGGGTCTATAACTAGTTGTCATATTATGTGAGTTAAAGCGATTGAGTTTATCGTTACATCAGTCTTCTCGTCGTCTTTTTCTTTACTTACCTGTTGTATGGTTCGGGACAACCATAGTCTCAGAGCAGAGTCGGAGCAGAATTCACGCTGCGCTCAACTCAACCATCAATGGTTCGGTTACATATTGCTCGCTAATATAGGGGACGAAATGTGGGGCCAGGCAGTAGTCAGTGGTGTCTCGAAAAGGGAAACTAAATACACGGCATATCTCCCTCTCCCCTGAATTGACTCTCATTTTATAACGAAATAAAAAATAAATTGTAAAAAGAAGTGTCTCGTAGTTGTAGTGGTAGTGTTGCAGTACTGGCGATAAGGGATCGCATTGCGGTTTACACCACATCTCCACATCTGTCGCATTTCGACAATAAATACAATAAAATACTAAAAATTTCTATTATTTCTATTATTTTCTCTCAAATATACAAAAGTGAAGAAAATGTGTATTTTCTGTAAAAAACCACTTCTTTAGCCTAAAGGGAAGAAATCATTTAAAATATAACAAAAAAGAATTTTAAAGTTTTTCGATATAAGAGAACAAATAATGTCCACAAAATACAATATAAACTTATATTTATAGTATTTTATAGTATTTCAGATTTATTATAGTCTCACAAAAGTTTAATTTCCGTTTGTTGTCTAAAAGAAGCGAAGAATAGTCTCGAGATAACAAATTGCTTCGCCTTTTATAATATCACTAATATTAGTATTCGTAATAAATGCTTTCAATTCTCTCTCTCTCTCTCTCTCTCTCTCTCTCTCTCTCTCTCTCTCTCTCTCTCTCTCTCGCGTCTGACTTTCACTCTCACTCTTATTAGGATTCTTTAGTGAATCTTTATTCAGAATTAAGTAGAGGCTCCCCCTTATTGCTAGGACGTGACCGAGCAAATGATATCTGATTGGGCCCAACATATTTAAATGATTCCGGATCATATATGTATTTAAACCATTTATCATAAATTCTAATCTGAAAATATTTTTCAGTCAAAATTTAAGCTCTTTTTGAGGCAATCTATAGCTATGATGAGACTCACATAGGATTTAATAGAGGCAGAGATGGCATATAAGAGCACATCCAACACATCGGACGCCAACCGATTGTTTGCAAGTCATCACATTTGCATATTATTATAATAAGTTTTGCCATTTAATGCCTTTTGTTTCACTCAATTCTTATTTCTACGACTCATTTAAATTATATTTTGAGACAACACTAAAATTGTTAATAAATATAAATAAATCACTTCTATCTCTATAATTGCAATAATAATAATAATATTACTTTTTTTTGGGTATAATAATCATTTGAATTGACTTTTGATATATTGTTTTGTAGGAAAATAAATGTATAGTTTCAACAAAAACACTATAATTTTATTCAATTCCACAATGGATTGCATTTTATGTGATTTTTGTGAACTTAAGTGAAGTAAAAAAATTAATTTCAACTTAAAATGAATAGTCTTATAGTCTTTCTAATGAAATAGAATCTAATAAATGTTTAGTTTCTTGACTTTCAATGAATTCAATGAAACGGATATAAACACAAAATATGTTTTCATTAAATCAATGAAATTCTTAAATAAATAATCGTTTTCTGACTTCACTCTCAAACAAGAATCGAAAACATGAAAAAAGTTCAAAACATTTAATTTTAAAAAATAGCAGACATTTCATACAATATTAAGAATCAAAATGTTTTATATGAAAAATATCCGATTAAATGACATTAAAAATTGAACATGACCATTTTGAAACTGCTCTTCGATTTGGCTAATGATTATTTTTTAGGCACAACACTCTCTTCTAATGGATGTGTGTTTTGTGCGTCACATTTAATACCACTCCCTTTTGTATTGGAAAAGTTATGTAATGTAGTTATTATTGTTCACTATTCAAGTCTTTGTGTTTTTTAATTAATTGGCCTCAAAGAGAAAGTAATGATTTTTGTTTCTTTCCTCACAAAAAATCCATTTCTATTGATTCAAAGCGAATGAAATATTAGATAATTTGTCAGAACAACCATTTTATCATTGAATCAAATCATATAATATCCCACTATTGGAGTAGTTTTCAAATAAATTCTTAATAAACTTGAGATTAAATGTCAGAAAATGAAATAGAATTCAACATTTATTGCAAATAAATTCATGTTTTACTCATTTAATAATTAATCAAAACTTCACACAACGAACAAAAGATTCTTTCATTAATACCATTCTTATCATTGAATACCATTTGATGTGTTCAGAGCCCATACTTTTCGATCCGTTTATTCATTAATTTTTGTTACATTATTATTGAGAAAATGGTTTAATGTATTTCAGAAATGCATTCATATTCAAACTTAATTAATATAATAGGAAACCAATCTTGTTAATTTATGTCTTATTTATTGATGAAATTCTTAATTAGTTTAACATAGAATTATTCAGAAGCCCTTCAATTAGCCAAAGAAACAAATATTCTGCATTAAAAAAAGACCAATGATCAATGACCATGCTTATTTATTCAATGTTGATCCTCATATTCAAATTGTAATTCGATTTTCATGTATATAATGTTTATTTTGTTTTAAAATCACTCTCAGCGTGGTTTCAAAGTCATCCATTTCTCTTGACAAATACAATATGAGTATCACCTATCTCCTATTCTAAACAGTATATTATAGCTGAGGTGATAGCAGATTCATATAAATTTATTATTTATAATATTTGTTAATTTAATCGCTTGAAAATCTGTAAAAATCAAGTCTATCGATAGAATAACATTTTAATTGAGTCAATCAATAGATTAATCGGTGGAATACATAATAATAGTGACCATTAAATTCAAAGAAAGAACTGAGGCTTAACTTAATATTCGTGTTTTGAGTAAATTTTCAAACAATTCTTAAATAACTAGTAATTAGTGAACAAATAGTTATCCGAAACGAAACTTTTGTTTTTTGAAATTTGAGACCTTTTATCAAAAGAGTGAAGTTTTGTCTCGTTTTTTGTTTCAAAAAACTCATTAATTGATTGGCAAAGGATTTGAGAGAAAATGACGGAAAGAGAGTTATGTTTGGTTAAGAAGAGTTCCCAAATGTTTGTGTGAACTGCAGCCGAAGTGACACTGATTTTACGGTCAATTGAGTCGAAGGGAGATTAGTTGTTGTGCGTCGTCTTTGACAGTGTTGTACACTGTTTTCATCGTGTAGTCAATTGCATGAAGACTAGGCCTGTAGTGATGTGTCGACATAATATCCTGCTGTGCGCCCGTCTGCCAAACTGAATGGGGTCTAAGAGCCAATTTCATCGCTATTTCTTTGAGGATGTGCTTTTGATTGATATTGACTTACAGTAGCCAATCATTATGGAAATTATACTTAAATTATACGTTGACTTCAATTTTGACCAATTATTGAATTGTATATCAAATTCTGGAATCATTTAAAGGTGTTCTTAATATTAAATGTTTTGTCGTTTTTGGCTTAATATCTATTTAGACATACCTTTTGCCCGTTTAGTCAATTAAATGATAAACGTTTGCATAATCTGATTGGTTCTCTTCGTTTTTTTGATAGGCCGGGGCGTCCACCCAAACGAAGTGGCATTGTTAGCCCAGTGCCAACTTCTTTCTCCTCAGGGCCAACACAGCCTAATGTGGTGCCGTTTCTCGGATACCCATCAGCTAAAAAACCACGTTTTTCTGATGATACTGATTATGGCAGTGAAAGTAAGTCTTTTAGTTCTTTTACTCAAAGGTTTCTCTCTATATATATACTCAAATGAACTCTATTTTCACTTAATATTTGTTAAAAATTCATTGAAATTGTTTTTTGTATGAAAAGCTCCGTTTATTACCAAAGATTTAGACCATAAACAACACAATAACGTCAGTAACACCAACGGAAACAATACACCGGCCGCTACCGCAGCCGCAATGCTCGCAGCAAATGGTTATTCGGCTGCCTTTCCATTTTTACAGCACTTCAGTGCCGGTACTAATCCAACGCCTCAACAACAACAACAACTTGTAGCAGCGGCCGCCGCTTTAGGCCTGCCTGGCTTACCGCCGAGGTTTGTGTCATCCTTTACCTATTTTTAATCAAATATAACCTTTAGATTACAAACAAATCTGAATCTTCTTTAAATAGTATCTATCAGTGAGAATGTTATTTCAAAATAATGTTTGACTCTAAAGAGATTTAGAGTGTGATCACTGATCAGCAATTGTTACATAGATTTTAATGTTAAGATTTTTTCAAATCTATAGCGATTAGCTATTAGCGACCCTCTTTTAGTTTAAGTTTTCTAGTTTAGATAGGTTAAATAGATGCCCATCTTCCTTGTCATCCTTGAATTCAATGCTAAATAATAAAAACGTTAGATTCAAATGCAATGCAGTTTGACTGACACTGCATTAGTAGAGGATTTTGTCTTGCGTTCAATGAATGAGAATAATATTGAGGCGAATGTAAAGATATGCGACTCTTTTCATTAATTGAGATGTAATGACAAACACCTAATTCTTTGATCGCTTTATAGAAATGCAAATTTAAATGAATTATACAATAACTGTATTTACAATTATGTTTAAACCACCAATTTTTTGTACATCTTGTTTGTTAAATTCAGTGAATAATTTGTGAAGAATACAAAATATTGATTAAAAAATTATATAATAATGGTCGCCCTCCTCATCATTAGTAATGGCATCAATAGCTCGCATTCAAAAGATTTATGGTTTTGAAAATATGGCTCTGATTTCGAGTGTTGAAGAAGAGTATTATTATTATTATTCAATGCAAGAGGTTTTCCATTCAATTGAGTGTTTGTCAAAAAATTATTTGCAATATTGTATAATACTTTAAATATGATAGTCATATAGTGATATAGACTTATCCTACTCATTTCAAAATGAAAAAGTTTCAAATATTCAGTTATTATTTGTATTAATATTTTGACCTCAATTTGATTAAGTATAAAGAAGTTTATTTTATAAAATTGAAATTCAAAAAGTGATTCAAAGAGTGATTGAAAAGTAAATGATTAGAAATATTTGAATGAGATTTGAGTGCGATTTAAGTGAAATTCAGTGTAAGTGCCAGAAAAGTAAGCATTCATTCAAATGCCGTTTTATTAATAAATGTTATGAAATATGAAATGCTTTTGATTTTGGGCCATAAAGTAACACTTCTCTACATTAAAGTTGATATTTATCACATTCATTGGCACTCATTGCGGGCGCGTATAAAATAAATACGATTTTTAACAGTTTTGGGCACAACATAAGCACAACATAAGAGCGATTCATATTAAGAATACTTTACCACAAAAATGAAATGAAAATATTTTGCATATTTAGGAGATGCTGGCGCTTAGATGTCAGTGCGATGTTGATACTGGTGGTGCTCTCCTATTAGATTGAGAAACTCATACCCAAATGAGAGAGCATTGAGAGCACAGAGTGAACAGAATGAGAGAAATGCGTGCCTTTGGCTGTTCTCTGGCTGTTCTGTGCTCATTGACTGTTCGCTTTCTGGTCCTAATATGCAAAGTCATTAATCATTGTGTCTGTTGTCGCGAAGTTGAGTTGAGTTTCACTAAAAACTTTTTTGTTATCTCATTCAAACACTCGTTAATATAATTAAAAAGCAATGAAGAATTTTTTTTGCTCTTCCACTCACTCTAACAAACTGTGCAAATCTTATCAATGAGTTGATTCAATTGAATTGGAAATACAGTAAAGACATATAGAGTGTGTGGACTCTCTATAGCTGCGCTGTTGCTGTTTCGGTGCCGCTTCGTTGTCAGTCCATAATTGATGATCACTTGGATTGCATTATATCTATAGCTTTGAAATTACGTTTGCAAACAACTCAACAGAGTTTACATCTTTCTATCAAAACATCCGATTCTCGCTTTGGATGCAAATCTCAGTTACAGACAAAAACTAAATAATATTCTATGCTATGGTTCGAGTAATAAAACTGAGTGGAGTATTAGTCATACATTTATTTAGGAAAATAATCCGGAGCATAGCATAGCGTTTAAAACATTTGAATCTTTCATTTTTTGAATGAATATTAACAATCTTTGTTATAATCAAAGGATCGATAGAATTAAATTTCAAACGAATTCACATTTTTAGGTAAACTTAAGCTTAAGCTTAAAGGAAATGCAGTAAATGTTGAGTCAAAGTAGATCCGACTGCAGCAGCGAAAAGAGCACTCTTTATATTCATTCATTGATAAATATAGCACAAGTATAGCACAAACTGCAAAGATTATGCTATGATCTCAAAAAACTCAAACTCGAAATTTATTTCTCTCTTTCCCTCCCTGTCACTAGAGAATGATTAATTACTGGCTCTCTTTCCAACACAACACTATAGCTCTCTTTCAATCCATTCTCTCTCTTCCATAGTATGCGTCTGTTGTCTCTCTCTCTCTCTCTCTCTCTCTCTCTCTCTCTCTCTCTCTCTCTCGTCGTTTGCTGTCCTCTGCTCTCTCTTAGTCTCTCTCTTTCTCTCTGGTAGTGAGACAGGTCTCTGCCAGTGCTCTCTTATTGCATAAAAAGTGTGTGTTAAAACCATCATCAATCATTCTGTCTGACTAAATTAACTCAGATCAACAAAACTTTTCTCGCAACCAATATTGTAATGTAGAGACAGTTCACTATTGAAAACTCGTATTCAACTCTACTCTCAACAACTTTTTCGAAGTCATTCTTAACTTTTTTCGATTCAATTGTTTGTTTCCCTTAAAGTTATTCTCATTTCATTCGCTGTTCTTATTTGTCAGTACTTTCCGTCGGATTTCACTTCTAAAGCATTTAATTTAGGTTTGAATTCAAAGCTCGGGTATCAGTGTTAGCTCCGGACAACTCCTTTGATGACTACAATCATTTTTCTTATTTAATGGTGCCTTCGAATTGACACCAGAGCACAGACTCATTTTAATTACTAAAGCTAAAGCTCACATAACGAGACAAAAATGAATTGGTTTTAAAGTTATGAATGAAGTAATTAAGATCTGAAGATATCTCTGTTTGTGAATAAGCATTAAAATTGTTACAATAGTTGTGATGTAAGGGATATGTAAGGGATGCCTATCTGGCAATTGTCAAAAACATTTCAAATTATTTTTAACAGACAGAGAGTGAGTGACTTATAATGTCTTACAATGTCTTACATATTACTCTCATTTGTTAATTGCCAGCAAATCGTGAACACAACTCCTAAGAGCTCTTCTTTGCCTTCATTTGAAAGCTGTCGGCATTTCTTTCTTGAGAGCTATCAAAACATAAATAACCTGCAAATCAAATAAATTAAATCAAAAATATTTTATTTTAGATTTTCAAATGCCAGTCCCCCTCCGGCTGTAACCTCACATCACGGGAATAATGGGAACACCACCACTTCGGACAGTGGCGTCTCGTCTGATTTTAATCCGACTGCAGCATATTTATGGCTTCTTTCACAGCAACAGCAGCAGCACATCCCAAACTCGGCGGCGCTTAATCTAAGCTCTCGTAGTAATAATGTTAATAGTACTGGAAATCTGAACACTATTAACAACAACTCAAACAATGTTAACAATAATACAAATAATAATAATTCAAACAATAATAACAATAATTCAATTAATAACAGCTCCGGTAATGCAAATAACATCACCGGAACTGTTAATAATAATAACGCAAACGATGACGATTCCACTGATGACGAGGACGATGAAGATGATGTCGAGAGCAATAACAGCAGTAATCATAGCGATAATCCAGTCACCAGTTCCGGATTCAATGGTATTTTAAGATACAATTTTATCTTAATTTGATACAACACTAATTGTTTTTGATGTCAGGCATATCTTGTGGGACACGTGGGGTGAGTGAGACGGTCAGTAACAGAAATAGTTCGACAACTCCTCCACAGCAACAACAAACTCAACAACCGGAACATTGTTTGGAAACATTACTTCGAAACATAGAGGGGTTGTTGGCTATCGCTGCACACAATGCCAGACAACAACAAACACAATTGCATCTACAAAAAGGTAGTGAACCCGACCGGCCTTCCCTTTAACTGAACCTCTAGTGAATGCAAATTAAATAATTAATGACAAGAGTTTTGATGAAATTAATCAAATGTCGAGAAATGGGTTTTTTGTTTGAATTTTTTTACCAATCAATTGGTGGGTCAACACTACACTCAACACAACTATTAACCCGAGGCCTGAGTCACTCCTAAATGAATTAACTGTTAAACTCTCGGTTAGAGTAGAGTATTGTAAAATAAAGTAATTTACTCTTTGCTGGTGTTCTGTGAGTTGTATTCTTCCCTAAATAGTGTTTCGTATACATTGAGCTCCACTTAATTTGGGTTTTAATTTTTTGAGCACATATACCGATATGGTTGTGCTCTTATCTCTATTTATTTGGTTGGATGCTCTACTCCAACATTCTGTAGCATAGGATTGGAATAAAATTTCTTTTCAAAAAGTGAAGCCCGAATTACCCCTTTCATGGCTAACTTCCCCTCTTTTGCATTGCTTTACAAACTCATTAAAACATTAAGCAATGAAAGTAATGCCACTCTCTGTTCAAATGCGATAAAAACGATTTTTTTATTTTTATAAAAAGAAGCCAAAAATTACAGCTTTTGTAATTACAACCGTAAAATGTGCTTTCACTCCCTTTGGTCTCTCTCTCTCTCTCTCTCTCTCATCTCTTAGTGAAAAGGAAGGATTAAATTACTTTTTTTACGGCGATATGATTTTAATTCTGAGTATTTTAAAAATTAACGTTAACTCAGAAATTAAGTCAATAATAATGAGTCCTCTCTTGCATTGCATTCCATTTGCCATTTCTTTCGGGTCTCAAACAGTTATTAAAAAGTTTTTTGAAATATCAGACATCGTTTTGCATAAACATTCAGATGAGTAATGCTTTAGAGAGTATCAAGGCACAATTTTGCACTCTAATAGCACTCCGGTAGGGGATTGAAACTTGTAGAATTTGATTCAAATGCTTTTGTCTTGTGATAAATCATTTCAAAATAAAGTTCTTTTGAATCATTTTTCTAAACAAAAGAATTTAAAATGAAATGAAAGCCAACAAATAGAAGCGCTCTTCCGTTCAATCGATTGAGGAGAGGGTCTAAAGAGAGTGTAGTTTAGCTAAATTTTTCTCTTCTAAACCAAGTTATACTCTCCTAAACTAACTGATGACAATCCTTTGCGTTTTGATTTTAGCTGAACTGAGGGCTGAATTGGCGGCACAACTCGAAAGAGAAAGAGAAATGAGAGAACATTTGGAAAAACAACTGAATGAGGAACAAAAAATACGGAGTAAGTCATCAATTGATAAGAAAAAGGGATTCAAATAATAATATTTGTATAAAATTAATGAAATTTTCTCATCTATTGTAGTGTTATATCAAAAGAGATTTAAAAAAGAGCGCAGATTTAGGCGAAAACTGGAACATGAATTGACTCACAACCAAAACCAACAGCAGATAACTCAGAATAAGCCACAAATAACTGCAAACACACAACAAGTTTCACTCAAGTCTTCGCCAACACCTTCACCACAACAACAGCCACAACAGCAGACGGAGACAATAGATTGAAAACACTGTCAATACTTTTCACATATTTGTCGATAGTCTTTGCATTGAATATGTTTTTGAAGTGATTTGAAGTAATTATTACCGAAAACACCAAATATTATACATAATAGCGATTTGACTACAATTATAACTCTCATTACATATCGGATTTACTCCATTAAAGTGACACTAAATCTTAATTTATTAGACACAGACATCAACCAGTGGTAGCTCTTCTTCTTCATCATTATTTATAAATTAATAAAATCTTCATTATTGTTAAGATCAATGAATTTCATTTGATTTGATTTTGACTAAAAGCTACTAATTATTAGAATGACCATTACCATTAAGATGATCATTTTTATGATCATCATTTTGGTCATTCTTGTGGTCAATTATTGAGAAATATTTTCTTAAAACATTTACTCAAAAACCGATATTGAGTGCAGTGATTGCCACTGTCTGCTACAATCAAGCACTAAAAGCAGCTTGATCAAATTTACAGAATTAAGTCAAACTATAGCTTACATGTAAATTTGTACAAAATAAAGCAAAATGAACATGCTGAACAAATTAGTGATGTCTTTATCATTAAATTATTGGAGAATTTGGTCATAAAATCTTTGTTATCGACAAACAAATTACCAAAAGTGGAAATAAAGGCCAAATGAGTGACTGTGAGGAACTCCTTAGCATTAGAGAGTGATTTATTTGAAATGTTGTATTTGTCCGCAACCTATCACTCATTGATTAATTCCTTCCCTTTATTTCATTTGAAATCTAATTATGGAACTGAACTGAAAATTTGTAATTTGGATCATCTGATCATATGATCAATCGTTTGTAATTGCATTAAAACTAAACTTATATTCAAAAGAAGTAAAAATTGAAGTTTTTTGAAATTTTCTTTAATGAAAAGACCTAGAGATCACTTTAATGAAAGTAAATTGAGAATATTTATTAACTTTTTTCACTCTATGATTACTTGGATTTCCAAATAGATTAATGTAAAAGTTTACGGTATATCAAAACGACATATCACTGTTTGTTTCTGTGTTATAGCAATTTAATTAAAATTTCTTGTTTTACTCAAACATTTTGAAAATGAATGTAAAATAAAGTGTTAGTACAGTTAGTGCTAATAATTTTGTCAAATATTAAGGCATTGAATATACAATTAAAATAATAACAAAATATGTTGAAATCGATTCCCTTTGAATTCATTTTATTGATTTAATTCTCTTATAATTTCTTCACAAATGAATAATTTGTTTGAAAAACAAGTGAAACAGTTTTACGAATCTATTGTACGAAAGTTTTGTTTAAAAAGAAGTTTGATTTCCAAACAAATTCATTTAGATTTAGATTTTTGTCGATTCAATAGTTATTTAGAAGTCTTTTGTATTCATTTCATTTTATTATATTATCAAAGAGTGGAGAAGTTTCTCATAATAAAAGCGTTTTTCATAAAATATTGATAGAGAAGAGGTGGAGGGGATGGAAGACATAGTTAACCACAAGACTAGGCTATAGAGAGAGGGCAACAAATAGAAGGGAATTAAGCAAAAGCAAAGGCAAGATTGAAAAAGCAGAGCTTATAGTGTGTTTAATTAATTAAACAACTGCCATTGTCATGAAATTAATTAAATTTGTGCTAAAATGTTTTTTCTCTGCTTACAATTCTTTGTTCAATTACTTTGGTTCCCCCACTGGAGTCCCCGTTTGTGCAAATAAACATATTTTTGACAGCTTTGTTATAACGTTGTCTTTCATTGTCTTTTGTTTTTGGAACAATAAGTGCTAAACTTCTGTCATTGTTTAAACCGATTCATTCGTCTCGAGCCCATCAAAACAGTTTTGCAACCAAAAGAAGTTTTATTCTTCAACTCTCTATCGCTTACAAAGGCTATGCTTTGCTTTCCTCTGCTCTGGATCTGCTGTGGATGTGCTATGGATGTGCTGCGGATCTGTTATGACTCTCTTCTCAAAATTGTATAGCGAGAAGCGGACCAAACTTTTAGCTCTCATTTACATTCATTTCAAACGTCAGATTAATTTTATATATCTATAAGAATATAAGTTTGCCTTTAATTACATTGAATACTGATTTGGAGAGAAAAGCACTGAATAAAGCCAACGCTTCAAAAGGAATCAAAAACAAAGACAGACTCTAAATAAAAAGCAGTCAAAAGAGTCGCTCTTTGTTTGAGGTCCGCAGAAATCGAGAAATGAATACTGGGCTCAAAATACCAGCAAATAAATTGAACTTAACTCAAACGGACTTTGTTTAAGCCTCAGAATATTGGATTTGAAAAATATTTTTATATTACATATGAAAGATATCTTGATTTCGATATCAGTAGTAACACCTGGCCATAGTTGCCGTACTTTTCGTGTTCGCACTTGTAATTTATCTGACTGTCTCTCAAACATACAAATGATTGATTGCATTTATTGTGTGTCTTTGTGGCTTTGCCTTCATTTCTACTCTATATTCTATAACTTTATTTATCTCAAAGAATCGACAATAAGAGCTTTCAAAGAGTATTCCAATAGATTGCCAGAGAGTGTGCCCAACATCACAGACACATTGCGAGAGAGAGAGAGAGAGAGAGAGAGAGAGAGAGAGAGAGAGAGAGAGAGAGAGA
>JAQIXD010000536.1:0-24993 GCA_034699985.1 Minunthozetes semirufus
CAGAATAAGTTCATCCTTTTTTCCACGAAATGTGATTACATGAGCCTCAATTATTTGCTTTCTGATCTTGGTATTATCAGTATTAAGCTATAGCTTGGATAATATCATGGATTTATTATTTGAAACAATTCTTCTATTGTTTGGTTTGAATTGTAATAACAGTTTTCCCAATAAGTTCTTCACTGGAATCACAGCAACAGTTCTATCGCTGTCTTTATATCAGATAATTGTCTCAGTTTTCAAAGAAAATAAGCTAATTATGATTGGATTCAAATGCTTGCTCATATGGGCGCTATCCAGTTCACTTATCTCGTATATTGTGCTCAAATGCCGGTTACAAAAAGTTTTCCACATTTATGAAGAACTTGGTTCTCATCAGAAGAAAAATAACATCAAATCAAACAACTTTTGGATATTCTTTACATTCGGTGTATTCTTAGTAAACATTTATCTATTACTGAATGTTATGTTTAAAATCACTTTCATTAATGACATTTTCGAGGGAATATCACTGAAAAACCGGATGGACATAAGCAAGGGAGTGGTCATCTTCTATTGCATTGGCCTGTTCATGGTGATTCAGCTTGTTTATTTTGTCATCAACTTTAAGTACTACAATATCATTGAGAATAACTTGAATTCATTGATCGAAAAGAATTCGAGGAATAGTTATAAACCAACAAAAGATGAGTTAATTAGTTGTCAGCAAACGATCCATCACTTCATCCACTTTCAGACACTTTTGGATAAAACGATTAAATGTTTGAATAATTTGATTATTTCGTCAAATGTTTCGCTAATTAGTGGACATATTTTGCTACTAATCCATGATCTTGTTAACCAACAAAACAGCACCGTTTTCAGCCGCATTTTGATCATTCTCAATTTATTACTCTATTTTATAATGACCCAGATATTTCTAAAAATAAAACGCAGAATTCCTAACAAGATATTCATTGAACTGAATAAATGGCAGCGCTTTGAGACCGATTGGGACCTCACTATTGAGTTAGAAGTACTCATGCAAACAGCGAGTCTTTTTCAGCATGGTAAATTACATCACAATGAAATCATTGTTACTTCAGTATAATCAAGTTAAGAGATTAACAATTGGAAGCGAAATATCAAGTTAAATTTAGCAGTCACAATGGAATTTGCTCCAATAAGTTAACAAAATTGAATCACCTAGGTAACTTGAACAGTGAATTTTTATTATAATTAAATTACATTCTTATTTAAATATTATTTTGACTTCAAATTTAATCCTTGTTAAGCAATTTGAATAAAATCAATTGAAATGTGATCTTGGTCATGTCAAAAGACAGCGCCAACGAGGCCAACAGTGAGCACAATTGCCAGGGAAACGGCCACTAACAAGATCACTGACATCGTCAATGACAACCAGGGCTTCTCCTCTTTGTCCTTCGTGGCGTATCTTCTTAGTATTCTTGGATCAACTCTTGGCAAAACTCTTGACTTAGGCATTGCTAAGTATAGTCACCACAAATTGAACAAGTACAACTTAATAATTAGAGTCTAATTATTAGACTTTTAATGATTATAATATCGTATTTATTTATTTATTTATGGGTAATGAACAAAAAGGTAATTTATTTACTGTTTGTGACTGATTTATAAAGGTAATACGATCATCCAGGTATTAAAGTTCAATTTGTAGGCATTATATGTAATTAAAAAAAATACTTTTCAAATGAATATTGAATTTCAAATTTTCTCGAAATAAATGTCTCTAATATCACCCAGGCTTTAGACTTTTTTTTGCAAGAGCATAATTCATGCGTGAAAAAGACACGAAAACCTTATTAATAGGCTATTGTAATAATAGCGCATTAATTTTAAATGAACAAGCACAATTTTAATAAAACTAAAACAAGAAAAATAAAACTAAGCAAAACTTAAGGGAATTTTTATTTAAAAATTCTGTTATATTTCTAAGAATATTCTTTAAAGGAAGTAGTTGAATTATTCCAATTGAATATTAAATTACTTTCAGGTGTTGAGTTTGAATTAAATGTTGCTTGTAATTTTAGAAAAATTAATAGAAACGTTCAAGTGAAGTTTTCAAACAAAAGTCAAATATAATTGACTTACATTCATTTAGAAATACCCAGCAATACATCAAACTTTATTAATTTAAAAACTTGTTTACATCAATAGACAAAATAATCTTTTTAAATCTGTGAATTAACCGAGTTACATTTAAAAAGTACCCTCCTTTTGTTGGATGACTGGGTAAGAGTGCGCTCTCTAACCACTTCTTGCGTGAAAGTGATGGGGCTATGGATGAAGACTTTGACTTTTGTCTTATATGTGTTACAGATTTTTATCAATTGAACGAAACCAATGGCTAAGAGTTCAGTCAACATAAGGAACGAGAAACCAAACCATAGGCTGAATATTGATCCCAAATAACAGAGGAATTCCTCGAACTGGATCTTCGGCGAGTGCTCTACCAAAAGGTTGGGTAAATCCGGTGGAAAAAAGTCGACCACAAAGTCTTTTTCAGTCCTGTTCTCGAATTTTGTCTCAAAGAAGAAGTAATAATCTTTATGACAGTCCTGTTGGAGACCACACTCTCTGCGACACACCTTTCCTATCTATTAAATACACTAATAAATATTGAAATAAAAATGAACATGCTCATTTTATTAACAAACCTGCAGATCCATACTTGTATTATCACCCATTTCTTCGATCATGTTGATCATAGTCTCATTATCTTGGTTTTCATAATCCTGATCAGTTAAAAAGTTACCAGGCCACTTCTTATACAGGTTCCTAAGTTTTTTAATCTTGCACTTAAGAATACAGTCTAATCTCGAACGAAAGCCTTTATCGCCAAATCTGGAACATCTGGTAGAGTAAGGCTCTGGTAGGAGATGCAACTCATGAACATGGTACTTTATGCAAGATTTTTCACCCCTCTTGTACTGGACTTTTATCATATTGTAGTCAAATGAGTCGCAAATCTTCTGTTTTCGCGAATGAATGTAAAGACTGACTGAAGTTATATTCAAATGTATTTTCAAATTAATTATTTCCAACCAATAGTTCTGAATACTGACGTCAAAGTCGATGGAAAACCTTTCCCTCACTTTCTGCTCATCCATTGCTTCCATGTCTTCGATGTTTTCATTAAATATTGTGAAACAGGAGTTGTAGTAATCGATGGACTGTCTGATGGGCGCCAACTCATGGCAGTGGACATAATCGGTGCTGGAGTTGAGGACATCGGGAGCCATAACCCAGCAATCGTTGCGAAACACATCTGAGGCGTTGTAAAGGACTCGGAACTGTTCCGTAATTGTCAACGAATTGGTGTAATTCTGTACTTTTGCGAGGTCTTCATCATCCAAATCCTCCCTTCTTTTACCCCCAACAATGTTGGACAGGAACTCATCCCGAATGAGGCGTTTCTTATCCACGCAGAGGGTAATCGCCGGAAGCGATATATTGAAGACATTCCTATACTTAACAATAGTTGTCGTCTCATATAAGAAGTATATTTTGCTAATGTTGTAGACCTGAAAGGCACAGCCGATAATACAGACCACTGCCAGTACCGCACGGCACCCCTTGTCCATGGTGACACATTTGAGATCCGAATGGGAATGTTTTTTGATATTATCAATGACATTGTTTTTGACAACTTTATTGAAACGCTTCAATAACACCATATTCTTATTGAATGCTATTCTTCTGAACATTATTTTCTAGCAATTGTTTTGTAACATTTGCTATTTTGTGGTAAATTTCCACTATTCTATTCTGAAACAAAATACCTTGTTTTTGACAAGAGCTTAGAAAATGCTAAAAAGATTTTTCGGTTGAATACAAAGTAATGGAAAATTTAATGATTTTTTTTTGTCTGAAAGGAATTCTATTATTTCTATATCTCAGAAAAAATTCCTCTTTTTATTCAAAAGTATTTATTTAAATGAAGTGCTATCATAGAGTCATGTGATTTTGACATATTTTACCAGGGATGGTAACTTATTGACAGTTCACCTACAAAAATCTCACTCTTTTTTTTCTTTTTTTTTGCAAGCTTTTATTATTGAAAATTATGTTAGCTGTGATTTTGATTTTTTCCTGTTCATCTATGCATTTTTCTTAAATAAATGTTTGGATTTTGATTTGTACTAGAACAAATTTATTCAAGAAAACTACACTTAACTGTTTATCACGTTCTTTGGCTCTGAGTCCTCTAAACAGTTGACTTTTTTGAGTGAATTCGTTGACATTTCTTTCAATAGCTTTCTATTCTTGGCTCAGATTTGAATAAATATAACATTTATTTGAATTGAATTTTTATTTAATGAGATTTGAATACATTTATTAATCACTTATGAAAAGCAAAGAATACAAAAGTACTGAATATTTAGCGAAAAAGAGATAAAAAATTGTTAACTAAAAACCAATAATAAAATAATATCTAGGTCATTTGACTAGGTCTACTTGATTAGTTTCTCTTTCCAAAGATTGAAGGCTGCAAAATATTTTAATTCTTACGCCTGGCTCAATATTTGTAACTGACATATTTGTTGAAGACATGTCAATTCTGAAGTTTCTTGAATAAATACAAATGAATTTTAAGTTTTCATTCGTTTGTTTGTATAATAATTACGACATAAGAAGTGACGAAAAGAAGACACGAAACAAATGTCTTAATTTTTACCACATATTGATTGCAAAGTACTGTAAAACACATCTCGTCTTTCATTTCTTTAATTCTGTTAATCAGTAAACAGTATTCTGTGAATTCACAGGAATTGTCATAAACATCAAGAATCTCATCATTCAGTCTATTAATAAAGTTTTTAAAACTTCTGGGAATAACAGAGCAAATAAAGCACAACATACAAAGCAATGATAGGCTTTCCCAGAGGTTAACCAAACTAAAGAACAAATACTTTGAAGGGTTTACCGCTAAATAACTTATAGACAAACAATTTGCTGTCGATATTAAAATCGTCGCAAAAATACTCTTATTTATGAGTTTATCAAAGCTTTCCACTGAGTTCTTGATATCCAAAACGAATTTATACACATTTTTGAGACTATTCTTCGAAATGACATTCAATTTATAATTATTTAATTGATGTGAAACCAAATAACTCTTATATGCAATCAATGAGATTACAACAAATTGCGAATTAAATGCAAGGTAATATCTGAATATTCCTGAAATTGTTCAAATTATCCCTTTAAAAGAAGTGCTTAAAATGCCCAAGCCATAACAAGTGAACAAGGTGAACACAAATTCAACAAGAAATGTATAAACAAACTGAAATATCAGTATAATTAAAGAGATTCTCTTTTCAACATTTGCTGGGATATTATCATTGCTTTGATTCTTCAAATGATCCATAAGTTTGTTACCACTGATCACAAGAAATAAGGCATCAAATATGGTTAATATGAAGAATCCCGTGACACCCATGTTGTTGACGATAAGGAGAAAATTTCTCTTGCTCTGTTGCTTTAGATTTTCGCCCTTATAGATCAGACCACTCAGAATAATGTTATATATATTATATCCATAAAAACCAATAACTATAAAATTCCAAGATATCAACAGAAACTTCTTCGGAAGAGACTTTTCTTTGAACTCAGTGTCATAGTAAACATTTCCAGTGATTTGATGATAGTTAACTAGGTAAGTTAAACCCGCACCTTTGGGCATTTTCTTGTCTTTGATTGAGTTTAAATTTTCACCTCGTCAAATTTAATATAAGTTAAAGTATTTATCTTGCAAAAATTACAGTGTATAATGAGTACAAACATTGGTTGAATATACAACTTGTAACTAAGTTATTAACAAGAACATTTTTATTGGAAATAATTTTATTGAATTGTGTTTTAATAAACAAATTTCTTTGTTTATTGATTTTTGGGAATAATTTTGTTATTAAACATTAGTTTGTATTATAATTACGATATAAGAAGTAATTAAAAGAATGCATGAAATAAATGTCTTTAAGTTAACCACATATTGATTACAAACTGTGAAACACATCTCGTCTTTCATTTTATTGATTCGATTAATAATTAATGAATTTTCTGATAAAACGCTTGAATTGAGATATAAGTCATAAAAGTCTTCATTCAATCGATTCAGGAATTGTTTAAAACTGTTTGGAATAACATTACAGACATAGCATAACATCCATAGTATTGATAGGCTTTCTAATAATGTTCCACAACTGAAGAGCAAATACTTCTTGGGATCAATTGCTAAGTGACTTACAGACAGACAATCTATTGAAGTAATCAAAATAGTAGTGAAAACACAATTAGTTATGAGTTTATCGAAGTTTTTCACTGACTTTTGGGTTTGTAATACAAATCGATACACATTTTTAAGACTACTTTTTGAGATAAAATCGATTTTATAGTTCTTTAATTGATGTGAAACTATGTAACTCTTATACGCAACCAATGAAAAGATAGTAAATTGCACGTTATGTGCTAGGTAATATCGAATACTATCCACGATTATAATTAAAGTCCATTTACTGTTCAATGTGTTGAGGCGTTTGTGAATAAGTATTGTATACAAGAATTGAATTAAAAACGAGACAAAAAATTGTATACAAACTATAGTTAAACCGATTCTCTTCTCAACCTTTGATGAAATGTAATCAAGATTTTGATTATTCAAATGATCCAGTATTTTGCCCCCTCTTATCATCAGGAATAGTGCTCCAAAAATTGTTAGTCCCGTAAACCCCACAAAACTGGCGTTGTTTACGATAAATAAAAAGTTGCGTTTACCAGGATTTTTGCCCTCACTTTCACCTTGATAAAAGAGCCACGAAAAATTGAAGAATTTATTGTAAATATTGTAGAGATATGAGCAGAATATCAATAGACTCCAAAAAATCAATAAAATATTCTTGATTATGGATTTTTTGCTGGTAAAGTCATAGCTAATGAAAAAGTTTCCAGTTAATCGGTAATAAGATACAAGGTAATTAAGTCCAAGTCTTCGATACATTTCTAATTAAATAAGGTTAGAATTCTCAGTAATTCCGAAATCGATTAATAATTAATGAATTTTCTGATAAAACCCTTGAATTGCAATATAAGTCAAAAATGTCTTCATTCAATCTATTCAGGGACTGTTTGAAACTGAATGAATAAATGTTTTCTAAATACCCAGGAAACTGTTTTTCGTAATATTACTCAATTTAATTGAATATTTATTCATAATTTTATTTTCATTCATTTGTTTGAATACTTGAGAAAATATTTATCTTAATCTTTCTTGACTATCTCATCTATTTTAATAAATAAAGTAATTTAATCGATTAATTCATGTATTCTAGGTGATAATAAATGTATAAATAGACTCGGTTAGGTAAAATCATTAAGTAATTTGAGGCATGCCAATTTATTTAAAGAAATTTTATAATTTTTAACAATCAATTTCATTTTAATTAAAAAGTTTCTGACATAATTTAATTGGATCAAGGCATTAATTTTCATTTTTATCAAAGGATCTAATAATGTAATAGTGAGAAAGGCCACTTAATGTAGAATTTCACTTTATAAGATTATAATTAGATGATAAAACATACATTTATCAAATTGTATCTTGGTCAATTAAGATTTCAGTATATATTTCATTCTAGTAAAAAGACTTTTATCATGAAATTCTCGTTAATTTCATAAAATGAAAAATATTTTGTCTTCAATAACATGAAAGTGAAGTCAATTTCAAACAATTCTCTTAAGACTAAAATGTCTTTCAAAGGCCTTAAATGTTTGGTCAATTTTCACAGAATTATTGGTAATACTTATCTTGGTGCAATCATTGATGGAAATTCAAAATTTACCGTTAAATTGATTTTGATAATTTGGAATTTATTTCTACTGACTTTGGTCTTATACCACACAGAGTATGAGCTGAGAAAAGTAGCTCAAACTTACCACAAGTCAAGACCTCCCTCAGGAACCGAACTACCTTTTAAGGGACATACTATCAATGAGACGGCAAAAGAGAAGTCAAAACGGACTCTAATTCACATTCTCAACGATATCCGAGGTATCAGTCATTCAACACAAACATTGATCGCTTGTCTCTATTTGATGGTCAGAGGAAACAAAATTCTCGATTCAATCAAAGATTGTCTTCAATTGATTCAAATCTCAGGAAAATACGAACAGAGAATCGGGATATCATTGGCTGTCATTCAACTGTTATATGGGGTAGTATTCAATCTATTACATACTATAGCCCGTGCCTTCGAGAGACAAGGAGCTCATCATCAAGATTCGAGACCCATATTTCCCACTTTCATGTTCTACACTCTCTTCACTACTCAGTTGACAATCCTATCACTCATTGCATATCAGAGTCTAATTGTAAGGAAAAGATTGAATGAAATTTCAAATAATTTTTCCATTCATTCGGATCTGAAAAATACTTATCTATTCATAAGTCGATTGAATGACTCGGTTAAGAAAACCGATGATTTAATATCAATCTATAGCACAGTTGTGTTGGCCTTCAATACACTCAATTGCATATCATATAACTGTGTCATCGCAGTCGGTACTCATGGCAGAGGAATGACTTTATCTGCGTTATTACAATCGGCTTCAGAATTGTTATGTTTATGTCTTGTCTCAGATATAATCCCTAAAACTTATCGACAGTTTATGCATAAACTAAATCAAACAGTGACTGAATATTCTGTGCAAAACTCATCCTCTGATTTGATTTACATTCGAGTGATTGTCAATCATATGAATGATATGAGACATGAGATGGGATTCACTGCTTATAATCTATTCTTTATAAACATGAATACATTCCTCACGTGTTTATCACTCGTTATGTCTTATTCATTGATTCTCATTCAGACTTATAGCCCAACAAATGTTTAAGTTTAAGAATAAAAGTTATTTCTCTAATAATATGATTATTTGACAAATATTCCCGCTTTTAATCTTGATAAAAAGCAATTTAGTAAGTTCATTTTCTGAAAGCAATACAGTTTCTGTATAATAAAATCGATCGATAATTCAATAAACAACCTTGAACATATTCTATTTGCAACAAATCAAGATATTTCATTTAAATATCAAGAGACAATTGATTCAATATTGAATAAGGTTAATTTGAATAATTATAAATATTAATAACAATAATATTATTCTCAAATATGAATAATATTTGCATTTAATAAACCATAATAATTAAATTCACCATGTTTAATAAACTTTGTTATTGAAATTCTGAATATATCGACTCAAATGTTCAGAGTTTGTCTTCAATAACATGAAAGTGAAGTCAATTTCAAACAATTCTCTTAAGACTAAAATGTCTTTCAAAGGCCTGAAATGTTTGGTCAATTATCACCGAATCACTGGTAATACTTATGTCGGTGCTGCCATTGATGGAAAGCCAACATTTGTTTTCAAATTGGGATTGATTATTTGGAACTTGGTGATTTTGGCCCTAGTTATTTACCATACCGCAATAGATTTGAGAAAAATAGCTGATCCAAACCATAAGCCGCCCCCAGGATTGGAACCTCCAGGAGGACACCCTATGAATGAAACGGCAAATGAGAAATCAAAGCGAAATTTAATCGATATTCTGAACGATGTTCGAGGAATAAGTCATTCTATTCAAACATTGATCGCTTGTCTCTATTTGATGGTCAGAGGAAACAAAATTCTTCAATCAATCAAAGACTGTCACCAACTGATCCAGATCTCGGAAAAAGATGAAAAGAAAATTGGGATAACACTGACTGTGTTCCTGTTTTTGTATGTCTTGTTATGCAATGTAATGCATAGTGTTGCCCATGTCTTGCAAGACATGCAAGGGCCACGTGCAGGACCAGGTTCAGGACCACAGCAACATTTTAGTCAGCACATATTCCTCACTTTACTCTTTTTCACATTTTTCAATATTCAGGTCACAATTGTATCACTCATTGCATATCAGAGTCTGATTGTAAGGAAAAGATTGAATGAAATTTCAAAGAATTTTTCCATTCATTCGGATCTGAAAAATACTTATCTATTCATAAGTCGATTGAATGATTCGGTTAAGAAAACCGATGATTTGATATCAATTTATAGCATAATAGTGTTGGCCTCCAATTCACTCAATTGCATATCGTATACCTGTGTACTGGCGGTCGATACTCATGGAAGAATTGTGGCCGTATCTGCACTCTTACAGTCGGCCTCAGAATTGTTATGTTTATGTCTTGTCTCAGATATAATCCCTAAAACTTATCGACAGTTTATGCATAAATTGGATCAAACACTGACTGAATATTCTGTGCAAAACTCATCCTCTGATTTGATTTACATTCGAGTGATTGTCAATCATATGAATGATATGAGACATGAGATGGGATTCACTGCTTATAATCTATTCTTCATAAACACCAATACATTCCTCACATGTTTAACACTCGTTATGTCTTACGCAGTGATTCTCATTCAAACCTATAGCCCAACGAATGTCTAAGTTTATAGTTTTCTATTATAATCTTGAAAAAAGTCATTAAATAAATTGAAGAAAAACATTTGCTTAGAGAAATATTAAAGAAGTCATAAAAACATTGAATCACATTTGATTTCAATAAATATAATTGAACAAGTTAGATTTTCTAAGAAATCAAAACAATCATGCACATTTCATGTGATATAAACATAATTAAAAATGTCATTTTGCAAACTTATACATATGAATAAAATTGATGTTTCCTTTAATAGAATTATAATATTAACGTCGAATAATACAATATGAATTATTTTTACCCTGTTTAATGAAACTTGATATTGAAATTCAGAATAAATTTTCATATTATAGCAGAAGTTTGTCTTCGATAACATGAAAGTGAAATCTAATTTCAATAATTTCCTGAAGACTAAAATGTCTTTCAAAGGATTGAAATGTTTGGTGAACTATCACAGGATCACTGGTAATACTTATCTTGGTGCAACCATAGATGGAAAGCTACTATTTGTCACGAAATTGATCTTGATAGTTTGGAATTTATTACTCTTGGCTCTGGTTTTTTACCATACAGCTCATGAGTTCAGAAAAATAGCTGATCCCAACTTTAAGCCAGGACCTCCCCCAGGAGTTGTACAAACAGGAGCTAATCGATCGGAACCACCTTTTGAGAGAAACCCTATCAATGAGACGGCAAAAGAAAAATCAAAGAGAAATCTAATTCATATTCTGAACGATATTCGAGGTATCAGTCATGCGATACAAACACTGATTGCTTGTCTCTATTTGATGGTCAGAGGAAACAAAATCCTTCAGTCAATAAAAGACTGTCACCATCTGATCCAGATCTCAGAAAAAGACGAAAAGAGAATTGGGATAATCCTGACTGTCATTCAACTATCATATGCCTTCTTATTCAATCTAATTCATTCTGTTGCCCATGCCTTGCAAGAGATGCCTGGTCCAGGTCCAAGTGGTGGTCCAAAACACCATTCTCTTACTCATCACATAACTCCTACAATACTTTTCTGCACTCTTTTTAATACTCAGGTGACTATACTTTCATTCATTGCATACCAGAGTCTAATTGTAAGGAAAAGATTGAATGAAATTTCGAAGAATTTTTCCATTCATTCGGATTTGAAAAATACTTATCTATTCATAAGTCGATTGAATGACTCGATTAGGAAAACCGATGATTTGATATCAATCTATAGCACAGTTGTGTTGGCTTTCAATTCACTGAATTCCATATCATATATCTGTGTGATTGCAGTCGGTTCTTATGGTAGAGGAGTTGCCGTTTCTTCATTATTAGAGTCAATTTCAGAGTTGTTATGTTTATGTCTTATCTCAGATATAATCCCTAAAACCTATCGACAGTTTATGCATAAATTGAATCAAACACTGACTGAATATTCTGTGCAAAACTCGTCCTCTGATTTGATTTATATTCGAGTGATTGTCAATCATATGAATGATATGAGACATGAGATGGGATTCACTGCTTATAATCTATTCTTTATAAACACAAATACATTCCTCACGTGTTTGACACTCATTATGTCTTATGGAGTGATTCTTATCCAAACTTATAGCCCAACAAATGTGTAAATAAAAACTTTAAATCTTTAAACTTTTTGAATCATTGCCTTTCATCAGATAAGATAAGATTCCGTTAATCAAAGATATAAATCATTCAAAATATTGATTATCTGTTAATAAAAAAGTTTTTTTTAATGATTAAAACTTTTAATAAACTGTTCAAACAATTTACGTAAAACATCGGAGCTCTGAATGAGAGCTCAGTATAAACTTCATTAATCTTGTATATCTTAAATTAAAAACTGACTGAAATAAGTTTTGCTCAATTTCATGTTAAATGAAGTGACTATCTCCAATTAATCACGATTCCTACCACAAAACCAATTTATTCAGAATATTCTTGTAATAATCATTATTTTCCATACAGTATATGACGTGTATTGTGTTGTAATAATTGTAAATAAATTGTCCTCATTTATTGATTTTCAAGACTTTTGTATGCCTTAAGTTTATTAGAAATAAATCTAATTCTTTACAAATAAGTGCTTAAAATGAATGCAAAAAATTCACGAAAGTTTAAACGAGTTGTGGATTTAGAGATGGATTTAAGGCGTGTTCGCGAAAGTACTGAAAGCAAACGAAAGGTATTACTAAACACCAATTCATTTGACTCCGAGAATCACCTTGATCATAAGTACTTGATCGAGTCTGCAGGCAATCACTTATACGAGTGCGGGGTTTCGTTATACCAGTTCAATAAGAAATTAAAAAGAACAAGATTATTCAATCCGATTATTATTTTTGTTTTGAATTTGCTAGTTCTTATTCGCGGAACTTTATCATTGATTTTGCCTGAAAACGCAGGCAAAATATTTGTTTATCTTGGTGATTATACACATATATTAAACGCTAGATTCCATATTAATCCAGCGATTAATGTTGTTGTCGTAGTTATTATGATAATTCAGATAATCAATGCCTGGGATTATGCTCATGGCGTACGACCTGTTTATTTGAAGCCCTTTCAAGTATTTTCAGGCCTCTGTTCGCCAGAAAGTGTAGGACTGACCGAAAGGAAAGTCGTGCTGAAAATGTGTCGGATTCTAAAAACGGGAACATTTTTGTCGAAATATTTCAATTACTCAATAATTTTCATCGCAATAGTCATATCATTTGTTCCACTCATTAAAACTTATTCTTGGTTTGAATTATTCATATTTGGTTTACCATGGACATTAATATTTACCTTGAACCTATTCTATACATGCACTCTCAACCTTTATCTCCTACTTTACTTCTTCATACTTTGTATTTACATAAATTCAAAGATCAGTTTATCAAACATTGAGATTAATAACTACATGAAGAGTAAGGAAAGGAGTTATAAGACAATTATGGATTTGCTTAAGAAACTGGACTCAGTTTACAAGGAGATACACGTTTACAACAGTAATTTCTGGTCAAAATTCACCTTGCTAATGATCATACTGGACTCAGTAGTGGTCAATTTGTTTCTGTTTCAATCATTGTTTGGTCAAATGGTTTGGTTTCTAAGAGTCTTATTCTTCTACATCTCGTCTTTGGTTTTTATGTTTTCCATATTTTATTTGAAAACGAATTCAATGATATCTAAGAAAGCCTTCACTGCCTATACTCTCCTGAATAGTCTGTACATCGAATACAACAAGTGGTCGCTCCCGACGATGTCCAGACTCAAGGTTAGCCTATTTTAAGCCAAATCAATGGTTGATCTACCAAATTGTTCTCAAATCAATTCAAATAGATAAACAAGTTAACTAAAAAATTCCAGAATCATTACCATAATTAAATTATTTAGTTTATTTTCTCTTGAAAATAAATTAACTTGATAATGGAACTGTTTTTATCTTGTTTTTTAGATGTCAATATTCATTGAAAGAATTGGCAAACAATCGATAGGCTTCTATTGCTGGGATCTTTTCATGATAGATCACAATTCAATTATTCAGGTAAATTAACTGTGAAATTATGAAACAGCTATTATTCTGATGATTGTATATCTTGTTCTTTTTGTATCTAGATCATAATCTTTATGGCGGCAGCTTTCATGAAAATTGTTGAACTATCGATCCATGTTAAATGATTGTGTCAAATGTTTATCGAACACAATGTAACAAAATTTAATTAAATTTTCAAGGCTAAAAAACAAAACTAGAATTCAACCAAACGTATAATTTGAGAGCAAATAGTGTTTAATCAATTGAAAAACAATTTCACCTTTCAATACGATTATCACAATTTTTATGTTAAATTCAATTTAATTCCCAATAAAAGGCTCGCAATTAACTCAGAGCAGACTTTTACTAATAATTACTCTTAATTGGAATAATTTGTGAAAGGAATACAAGGTATTAAAGGCTGCAAATAATATTTAACCTGGTTCACTGATCACTAAAATAATTTTGCTTCAAAGTACCTGTGCAGCACAGGCTGTGCTTTCATAAGGAATGTTAAACAGTCATGGGTTCTGGCTATTGTGGAAAAAAAATTAGAAAGGAAATTGTTTATTTTTTCCTTTGATTCGATAGTTTTTATGTAATTTTTTTTTGTGATTGTTTTACCATGCTGAAAAAAATTCGTTATATAAAAAATGAGTTTAATTATTCGCAGAAAATCTGTTGAATAGAAAAATAAAAATAAATTCATTTATAGAATGAATAAGAGCTCAGAAAGTGCTCAGTTATGCAAAAGGTATCTGTGCTTACATTCAAACTACTTGTGCTCTCATGGATTACCGCTCAGAGGCAACTGATCCACGACAGGACTGCTTCCCGAAACTCTTGGGACAAGACTTATGACTTTATTGTAGTCGGCGCCGGAACTGCCGGATGTGCTATAGCTGGAAGACTGGCTGAGAATCCAAATGTGAAAGTGCTGTTACTGGAGGCGGGCGGCGCCCAGAGTGCCATTTGGACAGATATGCCGGGAATGGACTATAATATCACTCAAAGTGCGCCACAACTCGAATACCTTTATTACAGCGAACCTCAAATAAATGCGGCCAAACAATACCCGGGTAGTCGTCCAATAGAACCTCTGGGACGGGTATTAGGAGGCAGTTCTTCGCACAATACAATGATTTTTAATCGTGGTAATCGCAGAGATTATGACACTTGGGCCGAGTATTATGGGGCAGAGGGTTGGAGTTTTAAGGATGTGCTCCCGTTTTTCAAGAAATATGAGAATAACACTGACCCTGAAATTGTGAAAAAGAGTCCTGGTTATCATGGTACAGATGGCCCTGTTCAAATATCATCACTGAACGATCCGCCACAACTACTAAAACTTTTAGGGAAGGCATACAATGAACTTGGATTCAAAAATACTGACTTTAATGGTCCGGTACAGACGGGTCTGATGTTTGTCCAGCAATTTATTGACACAAAGGGCTTGAGGTCAAGTTCGGCCAATGCCTATATTGACCCCAACCCCCACCCAAAGAATTTGCATATAGTATCAAGGGCAATTGTCGTCAAAATTCTTTTCAAAGGGTTGTCTGCCATCGGAGTCGAGATCTCGAAGAATGAACAGTCGTTTAGAGTTTACGTCAGAAAGGAAGTGATTCTGACCGCCGGTCTGTTCCTTATTATCTTATAAAATGTCTTAAAACCTGTTTATTCTTTAGGAGCGACCAATAGTCCCAAGTTATTGATGTTATCGGGAATAGGAATCAATAGCCACTTACAACAGTTCGGAATACCTGTGCGACTGGACCTACCCGTCGGCAACAACTACATGAATCATCCGCAGATCAACATCGCATCCAAGATAAACAAACAGCAATACTTTTATGGTCCTCCGCTTTTGACTGTTGACCAGTTATCTGAGCTCTACTACAAAGGAAGGGGTCGTCTAACAGAGAGTCCGTACGTAAGTCTTTACTTCGGAACAAAGAGGAATAATCAGACGGATTGGCCGAACTGTCTCATCAATACCCGTGTCATGAATGATGAGCTTATATTGAATCTGAATTACGTCCGGTTCCGCAGCAGGGGAACGGTTAGACTGCAGTCAACCAACCCTTACACTCAGCCCCGACTGGATCCGGCGTTTTTGGCCGATCCCGAAGACTTTGAGGATGCGGTCGACGCCACGAAATTCATGTTTTATATATTAGAGAAGTCTTCGATAGCGCCATATATCACACCCCCATCTTTCCAGAGCGTTGGCTGTCCCGCCTGTCCTCACAAACACAGATATGAGTGCACCGAAGGGATTAGGTGTTGGATCCTTTATAACTCTCAGACCACATACCATCCCTGCTGTGGGTGTCGTATGGGTTTTGTCAAAAGGACTGATGTTGTGGTCGACCCATACCTAAGGGTGAAAAATGCCAAAGGGTTGAGGGTTTGTGATTCCTCTGTATTCCCATTATTACCGAACAGCAATACGAACGCACCCACGCATATGGTGGCTGAGAAATGCGCCCAAATTATCAAAGATCATTATAAACTTGGTTAAAATGTATTATATTTTGAAGAATAAATCAAAGAATAAAAACTTTTTATAAGTTTTTTGACAAATGATTACATTATTTGTGTTTTGAGCCAAACATTGCATTCAATTCACACGTGTTTTCAGTTTTAAAAAATTTTGCGTTGATTTCAAACAATTTATTGTTTTTATTGAGTTTTAGATTAAATTCAATTAATATTTAAGTGAAATGTCTTTCAGTAAGAGTTTGTGCGAAAGAAGTCCTTCAGAAAAGAGACAATCGTTTAGTGAACGCATTTGCGATGATTTGTCTGAAGTTATTCTTCAATATTTGTCACTCGAAGACAAAATGAGATTCGAATGTGTGTCCAAACAGTTCCAGAGGACTGTATTTCAGAAACAGCGATACCTTCTCATTAATATAGGTTTAAGTGAAAAAGAGATGGTCAGACGATATGAATCTGTTCTCAGGAAATGTCCACAAATCGCTGAAATCGAGTTTAGAGGTCTTACGAAATTGGATATATTAGGGGCACTACTGGCACGACGTGGAGGACTGCCCGCAAAGAAAGAGTCTCCGATTGATATAAATGTTTTCAATAAACCCATTGAAATGATTATCAAAAACTGCAATCATTTGATTCGATATTCATATGATTATTGTATTAGTGAAGAGAATCTCAAGAAATTGATGGAAAAGTTTGGACAAAAACTGATTTCACTCGATATGAGACAATACAATAGAATTCCTAAGAATTTGTTTCCAACCAAAGAGTCAAATATCGAGGAACTAATCGTCAAATCAATTAATTCAGAGTTAAATGACATTCACTTCAATAAACTCAAGAAATTAATTGTTAACAGATATCGCGAGAAATGGGATCAGTTGGAAGTGTTTATCGAACGCAACAGAAAGACAATCAAACACTTGACTTACAACTGGTGTATATACAGACCAACTAAAGAACAAATGATACGATTCTTTAATATGATTTCAAAGTTAGAGAATTTGGTTGAACTCAATCTCTTTATCTTCGATTACGACACGAATAACAAATTGATGGCAAAACTTATGACACAAATAGCAAAGGATTGTCCGCAACTGAAACGTCTTCAGTTGAGATCATATGAGACCATAAATAGACACTTCTTTTCTCATTTAAGACAATTCAAGCGATTAAAACGATTGGAACTGCATTCCCAAAACATGGATCTCAATGACCAACAAATTGAAGATTATTTTTCAATTGAATTCTTCAAAGGATTTGAAAACATAACTCATTTGAAGGTATTGTTTGGTTCTCAAGGATGGGATCAAATAATCAGTGAAACTGTACTCAAAGATATTGACACTAATTTACCCAACATTAAAGAGATTCATATTTTTCTTAAATTTGTGGCCACTGAATGGACGGCCGATATTCTGAGCCGTCTCTCAAAGTTGGAGACAATTAAGTTATTGATTGAGAATAAGTCAATAATTCCTTTAATTACTTCTAAATTACAGCAAAACTGTAAACGAATTAAAAGAATTGAATTTTAGTAAAATTTCAAAAAATGTTTAATAATTATAAAACTATTTATTCTTTAAATCAATGAAAATATGATTTTTGTTTGTATTAAGAATTTTGTATTTTATTTCACAATTAAATCAATAAAAATAAATAAAAAGTTTTGGATTAAACTCATTGAATGTTAACCTATGTTGGACTAGATTTTTATCTAGGTGAAATTTAATCCAATGTTTGCCATTTAAAAAACATTTAACATGTTAATTTTTATCTTTCATTCTGATCTAAAACTCAAAATTTTTGAACTAGGTTATACGAACAAAAAGTTCAAAGTCTCTATTTAAACAAATGGAATTAATATTTAGCATGATACATTTATTTTCAGAGAAGATCAAGAGCTTATTAATGATTGAGATACCTGTCCTCGCATTGAAACTGATAGCCGTCTCATTCATGACCGCAAAGAGACAACTGATTCACGACAGAACTGCTTCGCGAAACTCTTGGGATCAAAGCTATGACTTCATTATAGTCGGCGCCGGAACTGCCGGATGTACTATAGCTGGAAGACTGTCCGAGAATCCAAATGTGAAGGTGTTATTACTAGAGGCGGGCGGCCCTCAGAATGCTATTTGGAGTGACATACCGGCCCTCAATTTTAACATCACTGATAGTGACCCAGAAATTCAATACTCATATTACAGCGAACCTCAACTGAATGCCGCCAAACAGTTCGCGGGCGGTCGTCCTTTGGAACCATTAGGGAGGGTATTGGGAGGCTCTTCCACCCACAATACCATGCTTTATAATCGGGGTAATCGTCGAACATATGATGAGTGGGAGAGTAAATACGGAGCATAGGGTTGGAGTTATCGAGAAGTCCTCCAATTCTTCAAAAGATCGGAAAATAACACCGATCCTGATATAGTGAAAAGGAATCCTGGTTATCATGGTATAAATGGCCCTGTTCAAATATCTTCCCAAAAAACTGTGCCTAAATTACTCAGATTATTGCAAATCGCATACAATGAGAACGGATTCAAGAATATAGACATCAATGGACCGGAACAGATCGGAACTATGATTGTCCAACAATTTATTGACACAAATGGGTTCAGATCCAGTGCTGCAAATGCTTACATTGACCCAAACCCTCACCCGAATAACTTACACATTCTCACGAGAGCACAGGTCATCAAAATAATATTTAATGGTTTGACTGCAGTCGGAGTGGAGTTCTCGAGGAATGATATACCGCACAGAGTTTATGTCCGAAAGGAAGTCATTCTGACCGCCGGTCTGTTGCCTAAAAAGCCATATAATGTCTTAAAATGTTTGTTCATATGACAGGAGTGGCCAACACTGCAAAGCTATTGATGTTATCGGGAATCGGAATCAGAAGTCACTTACAAAAGTTGGGAATACCTGTGCTAACGGAACTCCCAGTCGGTAACAATTACCGGAATCATCCGCAGATCAATATCGAGGCCAAAATCAGAAACCCTGATTACTTTTATGCAGTTCCAGAGCATAGTATTAAAGCATTATCTCAGCTCTATTTCCAAAAGAAGGGTCGGCTCACAGAGAATCCATTTAGTGGTCTATACTTCAGCACAAAGAATAACTCACCGCCCGATTGGCCGAATCAACTCCTTTACACTCGTATAGCAAATGACTCTTTGCGTCTGACTTTGAATTACGTGAGGTTTCGAAGCAGAGGAACAGTTAGACTACTGTCCACTGATCCGCACATTCAGCCCAGACTTGATCCCGCATTTATGGCGGATCCGCTAGACTTTGAGGATGTGGTCGAAGCCATTGCTTTTATATTTTATATTCTTGAGAGGTCTTCAATCGCGCCATACATTAGTATTTCCTCCTTTGAGAGCATAGGCTGTCCCGTCTGTCCAAATAAATATAGATATGAGTGTTGGGAAGGAATTCGGTGTTATATCCAGTACAGCTCACAGACCACATACCATCCCTGTTGTTCCTGTCGTATGGGAGCTATCGATAGGAATGATGTTGTCGTCGATCCTCTCCTAAGAGTAAAGAATGCAAAACAGTTACGTATTTGTGACGCCTCTGTCTTTCCGACGGTTCCCAACAGCAACACAAATGCTCCCACTTTTATGGTGGCGGAGAAGTGCTCACAGATTGTCAAAGAGTTTCATAAAATTTGATAAAAATATTAATAAATCAAAGAATAAAAACTTTTTAAAACTTTTGACAAATGATTACATTATTTATGTTTTGAACAAAACATTGAATCACTTATTGACAGATGTTTTGTGTTTACGTTTTCAAAACACGTGAAAACATTTGCAAAAATTTATTGAATTTTAGATTAAATTGAATTAAAATTTAAATGAAATGTCTTTCAGTAAGAGTTTGTATGAAAGAAGTCCTTTAGAAATGAGACAATCATTTGGTGAACGCATTTGTGATGATTTGTCTGAAGTTATTCTTCAGTATTTGTCACTCGAAGACAAAATGAGATTCGAATGTGTGTCCAAACAGTTCCAGAGGACTGTATTTCAGAAACAGCAGTACCTCTTTATTGATATAGATTTACCCGAAGAAGAGATCGTCAAAAGATATGAATCTGTTTTCAGGAAATGTCCACAAATCACTGAAATTGAATTCAGTTCTGTTGACAGAGAAATACCGAAACATATGAATGATTACAATAAAGCGATTGAAATGATTATCAAAAACTGCAATCATTTGAATCGATATTCATATACCGAATGCATCAGTAAAGACAATCTCAAGAAATTGATGGCAAAGTTTGGACAAAAACCCATTTCAATTGATATGAGATTCAGCTCAAGAATTCATGAGATAATACATAACTTCTTTCCATACAAAGAGTCAAATATCGAGCGATTATTTCTCAGTTCATTCATTTCAGAGTTAAATGACATTCAATTCAATAAAATTAAGGAATTATATGTTTTTCATCTAGACATGGATCCGTTGGAAGTGTTCCTCGAAGGTAACAGAAAGAAATTAAAACACTTGACATACACCTGGTTTACAATCAAACCAATTAAGGATCAAATCATAAGAGTCTCTGATATGATCTCAAAGTTAGAGAATTTGGTTGAACTCAATCTCTTATATTTCACATACGATCCGAAGAATCAATTGATGGCAAAACTAATGACACAAATTGCTGTCAATTGTCCGCAACTAAAAAGTCTTCAGTTTAATGTTTGGTTAGAAAATGCAGTAAATATGGGACTCTTCTCTCATTTAAGACAATTCAAGCGATTGAAAAGATTGGATCTGGAGGTCGATAACAGAGATCTTAACGAACAACAAATCAAAAAATATTTGAATTCATTTTCATTTGAATTATTCAAAGGCTTTGAAAACATAACTCATTTGAGGATTAGATTTAGTTTTCGTTTTGCAATCAGTGAAACAGTACTCAAAGGTATTGACACTAATTTACCAAATGTTGAAGAACTTCATATTTATCTTAATATTGCGTCCACTGAATGGACGGCCGATATTCTCAGTCGTCTCTCAAAGTTGAAGACTATTTTCCTATACATTGAGAATAAGTCAATAATTCCTTTAATTACTTATAAATTACAACAAAATTGTAAACGAATTAAAAAAATGTATTTTTATTAAAAATTCTTAAAAATTCTTAATAATTATAAAAAGTATTTAATCTTTAAATCTATGAAAATATGTCTCACTTTTGGTTTGTATTAATAAATATATTTTTTTGCTAAAAATTTCAATAAAATTGTTTTAAAACTTTTAATTATTTTAAATTCAATTCAATGTAAGGAACGCCTGATTTTAAGTTTAAAGACAAACTGTTTTTAAATACATTTAAAACAAATATAAGTAATAAACTGTAAAACAAAGATATTTGACGAACACCTGTCCAAAGAATTACAATAACTTATGGTCCATAAGATTCAAACACTTGTCTTAAAATAAACCCAAAACTGAATTCAATATCAAATAAATTCTTAAAATAAATGCTTTCCCTTCACTATAATAAAGATCCGGTTTTTGAGGTCAACTAAAGTCGGGTACAATTAATCTGATGACAGAAAGAGTTAATACTATTAACTATTTTATAGTCTTCACGAGTTGTCAATTGTTCGCTCAACTGATCACTTATTCTAACAATTTTTGTGATAAAACTTTTATTAACTTTAATTTTAAATAAAAAGTATTTGAAAAACATTTCAAACAATTTATTGTTTTTATTGAGTTTTAGATTAAATTCAATTAATGTTTAAGTGAAATGTCTTTCAGTAAGAGTTTGTGCGAAAGAAGTCCTTCAGAAAAGAGACAATCATTTGGTCATCGAATTTGTGATGATTTGTGTGAAGTTATTCTTCAATATTTGCCATTTCATACAAAACTCAAACTCGAATGCGTCTCAAAACAGTTCCAAAAAACCATATTTCAAAAACAACGATATCTCACCATAAATATCGGTTTATCTGAAGAGGAAGTGTTAAGAATATATGGAACCGTTTTCAAGAGATGTTCACAAATCACAGAAATTGGGTTTAGATGTGGTTCAGGCAATCAATATAGTTTTGATATCAAAGGTTACAACAAAGCCATTGAAATGATTATCAAAAACTGCAATCATTTGAATAGAATATCACTTCCATACGACGATAGTATTAGTGGAGACAATCTCAAGAAATTGATGGAAAAGTTCGGATCAAAACTGATTTCATTCTCTTTGTCGCCTAATCTAAAGCCTAAGAACTTATTCCCAAACAAAGAGTCTAATATCGAGGAATTACTCATTTATTTATTCAGTTCAGAATTAAATGATATTCGCTTCAAAAGACTCAAGAAATTAGTTGTCAATCACTTTCCGAAATTGGATCAGATGGAAGTGTTCTTTGAAAGGAACAGGAATACAATCAAATCCTTGGCTCTTACCTGTTATCCATTCGCACCAAATGAAAAACAAGTGATAAAAATCTTTAATATAATTTCAAAGTTAGAGAATTTGGTTGATTTGAACTTCTTTTGCTTAATATTCGATCCGAATAACCATTTGATGGCAAAACTAATGACACAAATTGCAATCAATTGTCCGCAACTGAAAAGCCTTGAGTTTAAGTGTATGTTAAGAGATGTCACAAATAGGAAACTCTTCTCTCATTTAAGACAATTCAAGCGATTGAAACGATTGGGAATATCACTACTTATAGGACGTCTGTTTGATCGAGAAGTCAATGAATTTTTGAATTCATTTTCATTTGAATTATTCAAAGGCTTTGAAAACATAACGCATTTGAATCTCAGATTTTGTTTTCAACACACAATTCAAGGAATCAGTGAAAAAGTTCTTAAAGGTATTAACACTTATTTGCCAAATGTTAAAGAGCTTTATATATCACTCGAGTTTGTGGCCACCGAATGGACGGCCGATATTCTGAGCCGTCTCTCAAAGTTAGAGACACTTATGTTAAACATTGAAAATAAGTCAATAATTCCTTTAATCACTTCTAAATTACAGCAAAATTGTAAACGAATTAAAAGAATTGATTTTTACTGAAATAAAAAATTGATTAAAACTTATAATTGAATCGTCAATCAAAGATTGTCTTAATATTTGGTAAAAATAGGAATAAATCAAAGAATAAAAACTTTTGACAAATGATTACATTATTTGTGTTTTGAACCAAACATTGAATCACTTATTGACAGATGTTTTGTGTTTACGTTTTCAAAACACGTGAAAACATTTTAGATTAAATTGAATTAAAATTTAAATGAAATGTCTTTCAGTAAGAGTTTGTATGAAAGAAGTCCTTTAGAAAAGAGACAATCATTTGGTGAACGCATTTGTGATGATTTGTCTGAAGTTATTCTTCAGTATTTGTCACTCGAAGACAAACTAAGACTCGAATCTGTGTCCAAACAGTTTCAGAGGACTGTATTTCAGAAACAGCAGTACCTCTTTATTGATATAGATTCACCCGAAAAAAATATCGTCAAAAGATATGAATCTGTTTTCAGGAAATGTCCACAAATTACTGAAATTGATTTCAGTTGTGTTGACAGTGAAATACCGAAACATATCAATGATTACAATAAAGTCATTGAAATGATTATCAAAAACTGCAATCATTTGAATCGATATTCATATACCGATTGCATCAGTAATGACAATCTCAAGAAATTGATGGCAAAGTTTGGACAAAAACCCATTTCAATTGATTTGAGATTAAGCTCAAGAGTTTATGAGATAATACATAACTTCTTTCCATACAAAGAGTCAAATATCGAGCGACTATTTCTCGGTTCATTCATTTCAGAGTTAAATGACATTCACTTCATTAAACTCAAGAATATCTATGTCTTTCATCAAGACTTGGATCTGTTAGAAGTGTTCTTCGAATGCAACAGAAAGACAATAAAACACTTGACATACAATTGGTGTACATTCAGACGAATTAATTATCAATTCATTAGAGTCTCTGATATGATCTCAAAGTTAGAGAATTTGGTTGAACTAAATCTCTTTCACTTTGAATTTGATCCGAAGAATCAATTGATGGCAAAACTAATGAGTCAAATATCAGTAAAGTGTCCACAACTCAAACGTCTTCAGTTTAATGTTGGGTTAGAAAATACGGTAAATATCGGACTCTTCTCTCATTTAAGACAATTCAAGCGATTGAAACGATTGCAACTGGAAGTCAATAACAGATATCTTTATGAACAACAAATCAAAGAATATTTGAATTCATTTTCATTTGAATTATTCAAAGGCTTTGAAAACATAACTCATTTGAGGATTAGATCTAATTTTCGTTATGCAATCAGTCAAACAGTACTTAAGGGTATTGACACTAATTTGCCAAATATTGAAGAACTTCATATTTATCTTAATATTGCGGCCACTGAATGGACGGCCGATATTCTGAGCCGTCTCTCAAAGTTGAAGAC
>JAQIXD010000537.1:0-24974 GCA_034699985.1 Minunthozetes semirufus
TTTGTTTCATCAAATCTTTGAAAACATTAATTAATTTTTGACTTTTTATAAGAAACTTAAAGTGTTTACACTTTTTACAAACTTTTGCTTATTTTCTAAAAATAATTGTTTTTCGTATAAAATCTATTCATAACATAAGTATCTGAGGATCAAATGCGAGACCAAAGTGTGGACATAAAATGTTGTTATGGAGTGCTGTCAGACGACATTTGTTATGTAGTGGACGACGCCCTTTATTACAGGTATGTAAAGGTGGCAAATGAGGAGCTGCACCCTATCTATAGCACTGAATATATCCATAACATCATATTACACAGTTTGTGGAACAGGCGTCACATTAGGAAACCTATGGTGTGCTAATCTGAGAGACAGCGTAACCAAAGCATACAACAAATAATCACCAGAGAAGAGAACCACTCATTCAAACGAAATAAAACTTTCCATAAAGTTATTCCCTTTTCTTGAATTGTAAATCACCCAAACATTCAAACAAAGGCCAATGTCTTCAATTCCTTTGAGAGATCTGAACGCATCAAAACACAAACTCAAAGCCATGGAACAATTCCTCCCTATCCCTCAAATGTTGTCATTTCCCACAATATTTAAATTTAATTAAGTTTTTCAGTAATTTTTGAATATATTTAATACAACTTATGATATGTTAATTGAATTTACAAACAATTCATAACTCAATAATGAATTTTAAAATAAAAGAGTCATAAGATATGAGATATAATAAGACATATAATTAAATTTAAAAACAGATTTTTAAAAAAATTACTTTTTGACTTTGAAAATAATGACTGCCATGGTCAAAAAGAATATAATCCAGATAATTGTCACTCCAAAACCAAGAGCCACAATTCCATAGGAAGGATCCCAACCACGCGATAGGATATATCTCATGGCCTCTGTATTAAAGACAATTATTAATGAATATTCAAATTAAAAGATAATTACGAACCAATTGGAATCGTTTGCGGCAATAAATAACTGAAATATCGTATCACTTGAGGCATGGCTTGAGTCGGCCAAACAGTTCCACTCTATGAATAAATATTTAATTGAATAAACAATTTAAAGTCATTAAAGTAATCTTACGAGAAGTAAATTAGGATAGAAACTGCCCAAAGCCAACATTGTCGCTGAATTCTCCTCTTCACAAATGGCTGATATCATTAAACCAAAAGCCATTCCACACGAACCCTGAAGAAGAGTTAGAATGACGACCCAAATGAATGGTCCTCTGAATGGAATCTCAAAAACCAGAAAAGTGAAGATCAGGAGAAGTGCCACCTGTACTGACAGCACCAGTAGTTGAGTTAAAACATGGGACAGCATAAATTCAGTTGAACTGACGCCTATTGGAACAAATCAGTTAAAAAGTTCCAAAAGTCTGGAAGTGATTAATACCTGCGACCAAACTTCTCTCTAGAAGTCCTTCTTTGCGTTCCATAACAAATGCCAAAGCAGTTAAAGCGACGGCTGCCAGAAATGCTATACTCAGGACCACTCCCGGTGCCATAAATTCGGTGAATGTCGGAGCTTTTTCGCCATAAATAGGTTTTTCGAGCTATAATTCAAACTTAAATAAATATTTTTCGAAAATCGAATCACATTTATATTCTGACCACAACTGGCAGTTCAACCATTCCTGTGTTTTGACCCATCATTGACAGCACTTCTTTACCAAAATTGAGGAAAGAGAGAGTAACTGATTCGTAGAGCTTTAAACTAATCATTTGATCTGAAAATTATATTAAACTTTAAGATTACCATTTGTAATGTCATCAATGGTTCACTTACTGGTCATATCAGGATAGAGATGAACAGCACTCATATCAATAGTTTGGTTATCAATATCTCCGACCATTAATACTCTATTAAGAATAGATTCTTTAAAATAAAATAAAAATCCTTTATTTCTTGAAAATAATACCTCATTTGGAGGGCAGAGGAGAAGTTTTCCCCGATGACGAGTGCAGCCCAGGCTTCCCCGTCTTTTACCGCTTGAATCGCAGAATCAAATGAGTGATAAGGCTTTTGAATAATTGTTTTGTTGTCGATGTGTTTCAAAAACCAATTACTGAATTGTCCCGAAACTTCCTGATTATAGACAGCAACAGTTATATCGAAGGGGTGCTGACCGATACATGTGCAGAACAGTATCACTTCTATTGATGGCAAAAGAAATTGAAATAAGAGAACCGCTAAATTTCTTCTCAATCGAGTGATATTCTTCCAAAAGAGCGCTGAGGTTCGGGCAGCGCTATCCAAGAATGGACTCCTTCTGTGCTCAAATTCTGGATGTGGTTTACTTTTGAGCACATTTTTCGGTGGTTCACAAAGTTTATCCTCAACTCTGGACAAAGCGGTCGATATTCCATTGTTTGATATCATTTTCATTTCCTGTGAGTCTCCGACACCACTACTACTACTGCTATCAATACTCGAATCTGAATCTTTGCTTTCGATTTGGTTCGCATCGTAGCAAATGTCGGGTTTGTTGTCCAAAGATATCGATCGGTGAATCTCTTTTCGTCGGCTCTCGTTATGCAAATCATTGACTTTAATTCCCTGAGAGTCCAGTTCACAGACCTTTAGAAAAACCTCTTCAAGTGTCGGAAAGTTATAAGTTTTGAGCAAAAATTCTGGACTTTCTTCTATCAAAATGCGACCGAATCGCATCAGACCGACCAGATTTGCCTGTCGGGCCTCCTCTATATAGTGAGTCGTTATGATTACTGTCAGTTTCTCTTCTTGGGTGAGAGTCACCAAATAGTCCCAAATGTTTTGCCTCAATAAAGGGTCGACTCCAACAGTTGGCTCTTTTAAATTAAATGCAAATTATGACAAATTTATACAAAATTAAGTATAAAATGTAATAAAAGATAATTACCATCTAATATAAGAAGTGGTGGATTATGAACTATAGACGCCGCCAGCGATACTCTTCGCTTTTGTCCTCCACTAAGATTTCCAACGAGTCTTTTCTTATCAGGTAAATCTAAAAATTTCAATAGAAATGCTATTCTCTCCCCAATAACTTTGTCTTTCAAGTGATAGAGTCGACTGAAATAACTCAGTGTTTCCTCAATTGTGAAGTCAGGAAAGAGGGCTAACTCTTGAGGCATATATCCAATTGAAGAACCCGGTACTCTGCTTCCAGGTTCTCCTGGAGTTTTTCCGAATACCATTACTGAGCCTTCATTTGGATGGAGTCGACCCACAACACAACGCAATAGAGATGTTTTTCCGCAACCACTCGGCCCTAAAAGTCCATATCTGGAGACAAACAAAAATATATATCAATTGGAAAAAATACTCAAAAAAAAGAAAATATTGACTAACATTCCTCCCTGAGGCACAGTTAGATTAATGCCACGCAAGGCATTCACCACTTTCTTCTTCGTGCCATATGAATAATAGGCATTTCGTATTTCAACTGCTGGAAAGTCTTGGACTTCTTTATCACAAACCATTTCCAAATTTGTTGCATCAATTTCTCTGACCTCTACGTAAGCATTTGGAGTAAAAGTACGGCGAAGTACTGGATGTGATTCATTGCTTTTCACTTGATTTACATCCAACTGACGAAACGACGCCAAAGACACCTAAATTTCTAATTGCTTTGAATATGCTTTTGAGGCAAACCATTCATTTGATTAACTCACAGATCGGTCACAATCGAAAGCCACGTCCTGTTCTGCTTCATAACTATCCCAACTCGCGTAAAGATTAAACATTTTTCAAACTTTTCAGATAATTATAATAAAAACGATTAAAACATTTAGAAAAAGAAGAAACTTAAAACTGAATCCAATGTAAAACTTTAGGATTTTGTATAAAATAATAAAAAAGTAAAAGTATTTTGAATTTATTTGAGTATTTGAAGAGCTTTCAGAGCATTAACTAAAATAAACTAAACTCTTATAATCTTAAGCTTTCAAATGCATTAAAGTAAATGAAGTACTTCACAACACCACCCCTTCAAACCAATGACCACTGAGTTTAGGCCAATCATTTGAAGGTTCAGGTAAAAACAGAGATACTGAGATCACGTCCACTCATTTCTTTGGCCCAAAGCTATCGAGTTTATAATCGAGTCAAATGTTAAGACCTTTGAGTTTTCCCTTTATATTCAATGTATGGAAAACCTAATACTCTGAACTCAATAAACAGAGTTATGTAGAGTTTCTTATTTGTTGACTCAAATAGCGGTCAATTCTTGAGTTAGCGGTCATGAAAGTGGACCAATAGATCAAACATTTCATAGAAATGACTGAAATAGATTTGTTTGCAAAATAGAGTGAAAGTATTGATTGTATCCATAGCTCTGATTATTCCTCTTATTTGTCACCAATTAATAAACAGATCAAATATTCCATAAGAGGATTAACAAAGTGACGGCCAGGCTTTAAATTGAAGAGGGGCACAGTGACTGTCACAGATAAATCCAATAAAAGTAGATTCGTTTTCTAATTTATAAAAAAATTGTGGACGCAATTTGATGAAGGTGCTATTTTTTTATCAAGATATCAAATTGATTGAATTTTTGAGGCCTTAATTCCCATTGAAATTGAGTTTTCATTTGCAACTTCTTCTAGAACTGAAAGGGATTCCCCTCTTAGACTATTGACTCTCTATTTGATTATAACAAATATTTGTTATAAATAAATATTCAAACATTTGATTGAAAAACAAACTATTTTTCATTTTAAATATAATTTTCTTAAATAATTTGATCTAATTTTTAAAATTTTATGCTTTGATTAATTAATCATTTGATTAATAGATTCTAGTTTTATTCAAATCATAAGTTATTTCTCTTATATTTGGAATAAATGATAGCAAAACAGTTATTAAAAGTATTGCAGTATTGCCCGCATTTGCCAATTATTAAACATTCAATTATTGCAAAATAATTTCTCCGAAAAGCAAATTCTTAGAAGTTATCTACCCCATTCCTTATTCATTTTGAGAGAGAGAGAGAGAGAGAGAGAGAGAGAGAGAGAGAGAGAGAGAGAGACCTTCGTTTTGATGTATAGAGAATATATTTACTTCAAATTAAAGTATTTATTTACATAAAATGTTTCTGTTTATTGCTACCAGTTCTATATGATTACCAAGAAAAACAAAGATGAATTCAACAAGTAAATTAATTTGGAATAACTTTTCCAATTATATTTTAATGTTTTATCTCTATACTATAAATTTTGTAATATAATCTATTTATTGTAGATAAAAGTAAAATCTTTTTTCCGTCTTTTTATATATTTGTTGTAAAAAAATATTAACGAATTATTTGAGTTATAATTAATTTGTGATTCAAATAAAATATTTAAAAAATTCAATGTTTTTAATGAAAACTTTTGAGTCAAAAGACATTAATTTTTGACGTATTTTACGTTCAAATGTTTGGCAAAACGTGTTTTAATCGCAAAAACAATTTTCGTTCAAATTTTAGTATTTTTTAATCTGTTTTGTGTTTAACTGAAAGTCATTGGATTTTAATTCAAATTATAATCGATTATAAAAATGACAAACGATTCGGAAGAAGGTATATATCACGACGAGATCGAGATCGAAGACTTTGATTACGACGAAGAAACAGAAACATTCAGTTATCCCTGTCCTTGTGGTGACACTTTCATAATAAGCAAGGTAATTCCAAGAATATTCCAAGAATAATATTCTTTGTCTTTAAGACTTGCTTTTTATTACTTAAATTGATTTATGAGACAATCGTTTGAAATATATTTATTGGTTTTATTTTCTCTCATTTGACGAATATTTGAAGGCTTTGCCATTGAATTCAGTCAAACAAATATTCTTTTATTCATTAATTAGTAAAACATTAAAATTGATTGAAATTCCTATTAATTAGTTGATTAAGTCATATGGCGAGGGGTCATATGTGTCACCCTTTTCCACCACTACTATAATTATGAGATGAGAGTACTTTTCCTAATTAGTAATTACCCAAAACGAAGCGAAACAATACATGAAATATAAATAATAGATTCAACCATTTGTTGACATTTGTTGACATTACTCATACATGTATTTATTGGCGAATCTATGTTTTGAATTTATTTGAATTAATAGAAAATATTTTGATTATTTTATTGATGAATAGGAAGATCTTGAGAACGGGGAGAGTGTTGCCCGTTGTCCGAGTTGTTCACTTGTCCTCAAAGTTATCTATAATTTGGAAGACATTCAAAATATTTGTTCCGAAAAACAAAAGGAAACGAATTCAACAAAATCTTTAGTAACGAATTGAAAATATATTTATTTTATTAACTCTTTTCTATAATTTAAATCTATTATATGAGTCATCAAAAAGAGGAGGGAATCGACTCAATCACAACTCAATACAATTTAGGAGATTCTGTTTTTATTGATTTTTGATACTATTATTATTAATACTATTATTTTGTCTCAAAAAATATCTAAAAATTTAGATAAGGACTCAGTTTTGACAATAATTTCCATTCTTTTGAATTATAATTTGAAAGAAGAGTTTATTTTAAAAACTTTCGTCATTTGAATGGTTTGTTCCCCTCTTTATTGTTGACAACTGTTTTGTAAATAATAATAATAATAATAATATTAATTGAATTTTCGTTAAAATTATAAAATTTTTATTTAAATTGATTTTACATTAAATTAAGTGATAAACAGATAAACAGTTTATTATTTAATTAATAATTAATTAACAAAATTTTAAATAATATTTATTTACACTAAAAAACTAAATGTCATTCAAATGGATAGTCCGGTAGTGAGTGTCTTGAGATGAATATTAACCACAAAATGATGACCGAATTGTGGATTAATTGATGATCTGATGGTATTTACATCGATAGCGAGTATTTGATTGAATCGTTAATTAAAACTTTTGTCTCAACTAATGATTAATTGTCTGTAAATCGCATTTGATTTTCACTCAAGAGTTGAGTTTAATTCAAAAATTAATAATTTGTTTGAAAACCAAAAGATTGAATCGAAATCATTGGCTCAAGAGTTCAGTGAATAATATGTCCGCAAAATAAGAGTCGAAATTTGATATTAAAAAGTCATGCATTTATTGGATCTAAAATTCAATGAATATATGAATTAAAATACAATTAAATGAATAAATAAAATCCAAAATCAAAACTAAAAATAAATAAAAAACTAAAATAAATGTATAAATAATAACAAAAAGTGGTCACCATTTGCCGCGTTTCGACCAATCCTTTGGCGTCCAGTGAAGACACTTCGGATCGATTCTTATTTTGCGTTTCTGTATCGCTCTCTGGTATGATGTGAGCACTTCCTTCGTTATTGTGATTATGTACTGACCCTTATAGTAGTTAATAAGGTTGAGGTACTGTAGGGTTGAGATCACGTCTTCTTTCTTAATAGATGTCTGTTCCGAGAGTTCATTGATAGTGATTTGTGGCTTTTCGTTGGGATCTTCTATCTTAGAGTTGACTAAAATCTCTAAAATAGTTTCCGACCAATAACTCCGATACGAGAGAAGTCCCAAATCACTCAAAGGTTTTTCTGGACTTCCGGTCTTTCCTTCAAATTTTGATAATTCATAACTAAATTGTATTAACATTTTTCCGAACCCTTTCCTCTGATAGGGTGGAAGTGTTAGAATACAGGCCACGTTATAGTCTTCTGAAGACTCCTTCTCTTTAGAAAAGTATCCGACGATATGAAAGCCTCGGTTATCGTTTTCTGTCATTATGTAGAAGAGGAAGGGGTCGGTGTCGTAATAAAGTGTTTTGTGGTCGAGAAAACATTTGGCTAAAAGACAAAGATTCTGTGCGTATAACTTATTCTTTCGGCCGTCGATCTCGAAGAATGAAATTGAATTATTTCTATAGATCTCAGTTCCGGGCGGATGTCTTAAACAACACTTAATGCTATGTCTTTTCAAACATTTGCGAGACTTCATGTATTTTAGACAAAATTCACACAAATATATGACCGGAAGGGAAACCAATTCTATTGGATAGGGAGAGAAATACCAGGGCCTGATCTGGTGTCGGCCCAATTCCAACATTTCTATGTTCTTAATTCGAGTCACGATATCGTCGTTGTGATGAACAGTTAGACTACCACTTGTTCGCGGAGCCATTACAGCACCGCTGGCGCCGGCGGCTAACACTGGCACTAAAGAGTCCTGTGAGTCCTGATCCTCAGGTGTTGGCACAGGTGTTGGCATAGAAATGGCCGCAAACTTTCGTTTGCGACCCACTTGTGGTGTCTTTTTTGGTAGTGTTGATACAGTTGTGACCGAAGGGGACAGCGAAGGGCCGCCGTTTTCAATAACATCTTTGTGTTCAGTGATCGTCTGGTCTGTAGTAACCACTTGTGGTGGGAACGCATCCTGTGATAAATCGATGTCAACGCTCTGAATAAAAGACAAATATTTGAAACATTTTTGCAAAACAAATGACATTCCGTTTCTCTAATAAATACAATATCTCTGTCAGGAGAGGCGGGTCGGGAACCGTTCTTGAGGGCACTCTTCACTTCCTTTTTAGGTAATTGAAGTCTATTTAAATCAAATCTTTCTTTAGTCACCCATTCGTCCAATCGTTTGTTATAATCGATGTAATGAATGTAATAAAGAGTTTCTCCGACAGTACTGTCTCTTATACTCAGTATTTCAGCCCATGCTTTGAGTCAAACACAAAGACATTAATTAATTCATTTACTCAACACTTAAAACAATTAATTCTTCGTTTTAGACAAATAAGGGATAAATATTTTAGTTTTTGCTCAAAATAAGAGCAATATATTAGAAAAGTGGTAACAAAACTTACGCCAGTCTTTTGGCGGATCGTCTGAGTGTCTCATTTTGCAGGGGAGTCGACATCCCTCTACGATCTGAATCTGTCAAAAAAAAAAGAGGCCATTGTATCAAATATAATGTATAAATGAGTGATAAATTAAAATCAGATAAATTGACGATAATTACCATTTTTTCGGCCACTAATTTGTTGTCTGTTTTTAGCTCTTCATTTGACTTCATTCTTATCAGACAAATGGCCGCCGATTTCGATGCCACACATGTTTTGCAATCGCATTCACAGACAATTCACTCATTCATAGAGTTTGTTCTCTATTATAAAAGTATCACAAATAACGTATCGTTAGTTAAGGGGTTTTGCGTACAAAATCTTAACTAATTTTATTGAAAAACATCTAAAATGGGATCAAATTTAATGTTTTTATTGTACTTTACTTTAATAAAAACTCTCTTTTATTTATGTAATGCTTTTTATGAATGAATTCAAAACTTGAAACAAATGTCAAAACAATTTGTTGTCAATTGATTGTCAAATGAATTAATTTTTTGATTTAATTCATATTTTATATAAAGTTTTGTCTTTTATTTTAACAAAATTTATTCAATATTTAAGTAAACTTTGTTTTCATAGAAAAAATCAAACGAAGAAACGATGGGTTTATTGACTATTATTAAGAAATTGAAGCAAAAAGAAAAAGAGATAAGAATTTTAATATTGTAAGCAAATCACTGTTATTTGAAATTATCTTCAAAACTAACATTTGAAACAATTTTTGAATGGCAGAGGACTCGATAACTCGGGTAAAACTACTTTATTGAAGAAGATTAATGGCGAAGACGTCACTACTGTATCTCCAACTCTGGGTTTCAGTATTTCTACGTTTGAACACAAAAAGTGATTGAATTTGTGGTTTGAATACAATTTGAATACAATTTTGAAAATTGAATTATTTTTTAGTTTAAAACTGAATGTATGGGACGTCGGGGGACAGAAGTGTTTGCGAGCCTTTTGGCGAAATTACTTTGAGAGCACAGATGGACTCATATTCGTTGTCGACAGTTGTGATACTCTTCGGTTAAATGACTCTAAAAATGAGTTAAAAACTCTTCTCAAAGAAGAAAGACTTTTGGGCGCAACTCTTCTTGTTTTGGCCAATAAACAGGACTTATCCGGTGCTGTGAATGTCGACACTATTCGACAGTTATTAGAATTGGACTCAATTAAGACACATCACTGGAAAGTTGTGTCTACCAGTGCTTATACGGGTCTCAATCTTTTACCGGCAATCGATTGGCTTTTAGAAGACATCGCTTCAAGAATTTTTATAAACGATTAATAAATACTTTATTTTATTATTAAATCATTTTTTATTCATTTTTTAATATTTTTATTAAATATTTAAAACATTAATAAAATTCATTAAATTATTAACAAAAAGAGAAAAAACAATTGTATTCTGTTTAAGACTTCTTTGACATCTTTTTGCTGTTTTTTTCTTCAACTGAATTGAACTGTTTCTTAATCCAGGAGTGGGTGATCAAGTCTTTCATTGATATACGAGAGTCTGGCTTTGGTTGCAACATCTTATCCATAATTTGGCGCAACTCTTCAGATGGCTGTTCTCTAACTTTAGCGAATTGCCATTTCTTGGCTTTCATAAGCCTGACAGCTCTGGCCGGACCCCTCACGAAACTGAATGGATATCTTTTATTGAATAGTTTGAAGAGAATTACACCACAGCTCCAGATGTCGGCAGTACGTGCGTTATATTCGTAGTCATGGGTTTCCTGTCTTTTGGTTGGGATATCTAAGACTTCTGGAGCCATATAAGGAGGAGTTCCACAATAGGTTCGGGAGAGAAGCGTTGTTCCAGTACTTTGTCGCCAAACCAAACGACTCAAACCGAAGTCTGAAATAAGAACATCTTCTGCTTCGTCCAGTAAAATGTTGGCCAGTTTTAGATCTCTGTGCGCGATCTTCTTCGAGTGCATATAATTGAGTCCACTTAATATCTGGGCGAACCATCGCTTACACTGTCTCTCAGTGAAAGGCCCCAAATCATCCAATTTGTTCGAAAGATTACCACCAGAAGCGAATTGCATTATTATATAGAATGTCATCTGATTCGTGGTCTTCCAAACGATGACGAAATGAGTTATCATTTTGACGACATTCGGGTGATCTTCGATCTTCTGAAGAACGTATAACTCATTCTTAATATCTGTCAGAAGACTGATTCTCTTTTTCTTAGATGCCTTATCTATGTCTTCAGGGATGGACATCTTCTTACAGGCCACTTTCAGTCCTTTTTTTATGTGGACAGCGGTGTGGACGACCGCAAAACCTCCCGAATCGATCTGATCTCCTAAACGGTAACCAATTTTTTTGAAGACATTACTTTCTGTAGGGAATCTGTCGGTGGGAACCATATATCTGTCTGAAATATCTGTAGTCTTCACCTCCAAAGGGCTGTCCATTGCTTTCATTTTAGAAGAGGGATTGCTTTCCGTTATGTCTTTAAGGAGTTTCAAATTTTTCTTTTGTCGACTCCTGAGTTCTCTTTTGTTTTCCTTTTGATTTTGAAGACAACAGCAGCAGAGATATGAACAAATTGAACCCATTTTCTCAAACATAAGAACCAGAATCAGATCAAAACCACTTTTAAGACAATTGTAATCAAATTCAGTGATAACTCAATTAAACTATTGATATTTGAATTACACGCGAATTGTATTACTTTTACCGAAAATTCAATCTTTTATTCATTAATTGATTTCTCTTATAATCAAATGACCAAAAAGTTTAAAACTTGAGTCTACTTTTCAATATAAAAGCAGATGAACGTGATATTGTTGTTCTCAATTATTGTAAACATTTATTCAATATTTAATGTTAAACTTATAGAGTAAAAAACAAATGGAAGGGCAAAGTGAACAGAATAAATCGACAGACAGTGGAAAATCGAGTAAATCCTCAAATATTTCGACTCGAAGTAAGAATTGTGAGGAGAATCAGTCCAAACAAAATGTGAATCCAATCCATGGAATTACAACTCAGCCAACGGTCGTTCAATTCCCTCAATGTATGCATAAATGAAAACAATTCAGAATCTAATCTTCAAATTATACAGCACTCCAAGCAATGGATGGCCAACACACACAACTTATCTGTGCTCCAGGACTCGAGTACTTAATGGTTGTCGACCAGTTGATCATCAAACAGAAGATTGAAGTTTTTGAAGGTTTCACTCAATTATTGTCAACTTTTGATTTTTAAATTGAAAAATGAATGTCTATTTCAGTGCTGACCGGTTGTGAAATGAGAAACAGATATTCCGTACAAAACATTTTGGGACAGAATGTCTTTCAGGTTAAAGAAGGTTTGATTTCAAGAATAATCTAATGGAAGTAATCAATGAATTTTTTTAATACAATACAGTAAGCAATTGCTGCGATCGGATCTGTTGCAATTCACTCCGACCACTTCAAATGGTTTTCCACGATTATTACGAAAGAGAAGTCTTTTACTTCGATCGACCCCTTAGGTGTGATTCTTGTATTTGCTTCTGTTGTCTACAGGTTTGACATTGAATTTACTTTCACTTAAATTGTCACTTAAATGAGACTTTCTTGAAAATTTAATTATTCAGGAAATTCGAGTGGAAGCTCCCCGGGGCAATATTATTGGTTATGTTATTCAGGACTTTTCCATTCTTTATCCTAAACTTCATATCGAAAATAGTTTGAGACAAACTATTTTCCGAATTGAAGGCCCGCTGTGTACCTGCAGTTGTTGCTGTAATGACGTTGATTTTGATATCTTATCGATTAACCAATCCATCAAAGTTGGAAAAATTTCAAAACTCTGGTCGGGGTGTATTCGCGAAAGTAAATTTACTAAATATCAATAATTTATACAAAACATTGATTTTTGTTAATTCATAGCCTATACTGATAGCGATTTTTTCAGAGTTGCGTTTCCGATGGTATTTCACATAACTTTTATCACTTTTTAAAAATATAATTGACTTTACTTTTTAGGATTTGGACGTCAATATGAAGGCTATGCTATTGTCGGCTGCTTTTCTTATCGTAAATCTCATATTTAATCGATTTATTCAAATTAATTATTATTTTATTTATCATAGGATTACATATATTTCGAAATTTAATTAAAGAATACTAAAGAATATAAAACATTAATATTACTCTAAATTGTATTATAATTTATAATTCATAACTCGAATTACAATTGAAAAACTCAATAAATATTCTCTTATTATTACTTTTATTGTCTATTATTTAATTTAAATGTAAAATCAGATCATATGGTCGTTTGTTTAGAGAGAGACTTGAATTGTTGGTCAGGATTTATATGGCTTATGCTTTCAGTTCGTATATTTGAAATTTTTGGTTTAATTTGATGCCATTTATTGATATTTTGATGTTTTCTTCGATTCTGTTTCATGTGATTGAAGTGATCTCCGCTTACATTATGTAAGTCATAGTTTGATAGTTTAGATTCAATCAATTTTTGTCGCTTATCTTCAGCTCTTCTCTGACAAAGTTTTACCGAAACGAATTCAATGACATCATAAGTCTTAAGGAGAGAGAAACCCAACCACATACTCAACAGTCCTCCCAAATAAGCTATAAATTCCGATATCTGTTTTGATAATCGAATGAACTCTAAATATAAAAACAAATTGAAAATTAGTAAAAAATACCTCATATTTTGGCTCATATTTATTGATAGTATGTTCTGCACTCCAATATCTAATCGAAACAATAGCACAACATTTGTGATCTTCTAATAAACTGTCGGCCTTTTTGCTGTGTTCCTGTCAAATGTTTAAATTCAATATTACATTTATACTTGAACTTAATCTTACAATCCGTTCCTTTGCCGGCCATTCCCTTTTTTGCTGAGTTATAACATAACGATCATTACTGAAGAAAAAGTTAATAAATATAAATATTTAATTAATATTTGTTTAATATTATAATTATGAGGTATTTGAGGACTCACTGACAGTCGAGTTTACACTTTTGATTGCATATCGATTCGTGTTCTGTGAAGCAAAACTTAAACCACGAATCGTTTGCTTTTTTCTCTTCATTGGCCTGTATTTGTGGTCCAGTATTCCAGTCACACCACTTTACTTTGTTTTCAATTGCTTCTGGATCTGTACCTCTAAGGAAAGGTAGTTCTGGTGGCCAACAATTGCATCTTAGTATTGTATTCTCAGCCATACATCCGATAATACAGTTTTCCTTAGAGAGCGGATGATTCAGGTATTCATTGGAATCGCTTCGCGAAGTATTCATTGGTTGTGAGGCATAATCCACACAATCAGTTGCGTATGGTTTTGGTAGAAGAACATCAGATTGTTTTAGAACAAAGAATTCATAATAATAACCAGGATATATATAGAGATTCTTTTCCCGTACAGGTGGGGACTGATCGTCGTCATGGATTATTATATGACCAAAAACTTCATCGTTTAGTGTCGTGTATTCACTTCCAGTAAAATTGATTTTCATTCTAAGAATCTCATTTGGATGGAATGGCTGTTCGGCCAGTTCAAGATCTACAGCCTCTCCGCCCCCTCTAATGACAGGTGACTGCGAGAGCCCCGACTGAATAGCTATTTCTTTCAAATATATTGACTTTGATTTATGAAATAATGTCCAACAATTACCTTAAAATATATTAAACTCTTATATAAGACTAATGTTTGTGATTTTGCCTCAATATAATACTGACCCACTTCTTGAGCTGTAGTCAGAATATTTGCATACTTTCTGAAAAGTCGAGAATTTTATGAATATATTAGAACTTTAGTAATTTATTTTGATAATTATAAAAGACCTGCATTTATCCTGAAGATGGAAGGCATCGGTAGCACATCGAAAATAGTCGGGGATCAAGAAGTCATCGGCTGTATGTCCTAAACTCATAAAATCACTGACAGTCAAAGAATTCAAAAGCGTTCGGATGGTATCATCAATAATCTGTTGCTTATCCTTTAATATTAAAATTATTTTTTTTCAATAAAATGAGAAATGAATTGAATTTTTTTATATTATTTCTAAGAACTAAAAATCAAATTTAATTTTTATAAAATTAAAGAAAATGATCACCAATTTTGTTGAATTATCGTCATCTGAGTCAGAGGTGTCGTCATAAGTGCTCCAAATTTTATCGAAAGTTTTGTTGAATTCTCTTAATTTAGACATAACTACACTAAATGTCAAAAATAGTTGTTATTAATTAAACTTTTTTTTTCTGATGGGTTGTGATGGTCACAGTTTGTCTCTCATTCTAAAAGTTATTTAAACATACACTTTGTATTTTTTGTATTTGAAAAAATTGTCTTTGAATACTGAATTATAAAATTCAATAATAATAATAATAATAATAATAATAATATGAAGGAATATTTGGACTACAAAATGAATACCTGACCATCACTACCAAACACTAGACTTGGAATAAATACCGATTGCTATTGCAAAGAGTGATTCCAGGAAGTTGTAGCTGATCCATTGTCTCCACGTATACAAACACAATACTTGGAAATGAGAAAAACAAGTTGAGAATGGAGATGCATTGCCAAGCACACCCCAAGGCACAGGCAACCATTACAATCAGTTTAAATATGTATTGCCAACAATTGCGGCCATCAATTAAAGAGCTTTCTTCGACTTTAATTCTAGGGGTCGAAGGATTCAGACTAAGTCTTGGATTTAAGTTGAGGTGATTGCTATGATTATTGTAGTCAATCATAAAATCCCTCAAAGAAGGGCTGTGCGATTTGTCTTTGCTGTAATTGACAAACATTTTCATTGAATTTCTTCTATTCATGTAAAATGATCATGTTAAAGTGATCAATGATGATGCTAAATTAAATTAAATGCTAAAACTTATTAATAATATTTCCAACTTTCCTTTGAATAATAAAATATTGAAAAGATTTGATTTGTCGATCAATTCAGTGAACAATTGAATAGAATTTTTTGAATCAAACATTAAAATACGTGAAAATCATTAGACAGACAATAAACTTATCCATGCATTTAAGTTAATCATCAAATTGTAAATAAACTAATGAAACGATTGATAAATGACTCAAATGTCCAATACTTCAATACTTTAATATTGTTTTGTGATAATCGAGAAAATCATTGTTTAGGAATATTACAAAAATAGTGGATTAGGTATACATTGAATGAGAAGTCAATAATTTATTGCAATTGTTTTGTAAGAAATCATATCATTTGAAGTCAAATAACTTACTTTTGAATATAGTGTTTGCGCTTATTCTGGTTCTATAAGATTCCGGTTCCAAAACAAACAGTAACTGTTGTAGAAGTTTGAAGATATTTACCATTTTAGACAACTTTTTCATAAAGCATTGCTCTCATGAAAAGTGTGACAAAACTTAAGCAAAAGTTATTCTTTGATTAAAACTTATTTATTTATTCAACTCTTTTACATAATTGTCTGAAATGAGTTATTTTAGGTTTAAGTAAAACAAATGAATTAATAATTAATAGAATTTTATAAATAAATTTTGTCGTTAAGTAAAACAAAATCAAATTCATTTCAAAGTCTTAAAAATTGGCTAAAATTCTGAAAATAAATGAAATATTAATTTGGAAGGCACTCCAAAAGGCACTCACTTATATTCCTAGAGTTAGTCTGAATAAGTGATGAGACGGCACACAGATATGTCTGTCTCTTCGATTGATTTATAAAATTATTGGTATATTATTTTAAATGTTATAATAATTGTATTATTTTGTAATTTAATGAATAGATATTAGTTTTAGTGTTAATGTCATTAAAATATCATTAAATTAATGCATTTTTCATATAATTTGTTAAATATTTTTAAATAAAATTAAATATTTTATTCGAAGAACTAAATGACAAAACAAATGCTTAAACCATTTGAGAAACCAATAGATTGGTTACAAAATACTTTTAGTGGTAATCGTTCTCTCAGTGTATTGTTTCTTAAGGCGTTTCTTGAGCTCTCCCGGAAACTTATCGTAACACTTCTTGCAACAGGGCTTTAGGTCCACGTCATAGAACTTAGACTTCTGGTTAAGTTTAGTGTCACAAAAACTACAGGCAAAGTGATGGACACACCACGACTTGTTGAGGGCAGTGACCACATCCCCCTGTATTACTTGATTGCACACAAAACAAAGGTTTCCGAACAATTGGTGGTAATGTGTCTCACAATAAGCCAAACCCTAAACCAATAAATGATTTTTAAATAAAATTGGATTCAATTTTGTGACAATAAATACCTTCTTTTCGTAGTGTCTGTGACCCAAAAACGGTTTCTCGCATTTGGCGCATACGAAGTGCTCGACGTGCCAGTTCTTGCCCAGAGCTGTCACTACACGCTCCTCAATGGGACGATGACAGGCACCACAAATAGGAATTCCCATTTTGTCGTGACATCGAAGACAATACAACTCTTCTTTGATGGTTCGCGCCTCTGAATTCAATTCTTGGCCGCAGTTCTTGCAGTTGAAGTGATAGGGATGGTATGGCTCACCCTTAAAACCAAATGTTAGAAAACTTTTCAATTGATAAATAGGTATTAATATTACCTTATATTTGAGAGGACTCTCGTCTATAATAGAGTGACACTTAAAGCAGATATATTTGCCGATTGCGGCCGCTTTCTCTTTAGCGTTACAGTCGTGGCAAAGGGCTCGACCTAAACATCAATCAAACAACTCTTTACTCTATATAATGATTGAAGTAATTAATGGCAAATACCGGCATTTTTAATAAATCCCTGGTCTGCGAGAGTGGTCTGACATAACTCGCATCTAAAGCACATCGGATGCCAATTGTTATTCAGTGCTTTGATTACTCGGCCTTCAAATGATAACTCATTAATATTTTGTCACAAAATTTAATCAAAGGTAATACCGATCACGAATTCTCCGCACTTTCCACAACAGGGGGCGAATAACACGTGAAAGTCGTGTTCGCAGTACTTCCTGCCCTCGAATTCATAAAATATTGCGTCTTTACTGAACGGACGGAAACATTGGGCGCACACAAAACAAGACTGATGCCATACTTCTCCTCCTATTCCCGAAAATATTCACAAAATTAATAAAGAATTTAAGCCTAAGATTCATAAAAATAATAGAATCGGAACAATACTGGACTGAACTGTAACCAACTGTAATGAATTGGGCTATTCTTTTGAGAGCAAAGAAATTCAACAGAGTTTACCACAGAATTTGTTGACCTTCTTCATATTGTTAATATTGCTCATTTTGCTCATTTCGCTAAATCTACTCATATTTCAAGAAATTGATAGTAATTGAGTGGAATTTTGTTTCATTTTGAACTCATTTACAAAATTATGAGGAATTTAATACTTGAAAATTATTACAATTTATTGACTCATTTATATTGATTGAGAGCATAGTCATAGACAGTGACAGGATATTTACTTTTTACTAAAATCTTATGTCAAATCTGGTCCTAAAAGTGATAATTTGGCGGTTATTTAGGATAACTAACGGCACACCATTTGGAGGTTTATTTTATTGAATTGAAAACTAATAAATTAAATCAAAACTTAAGACAAAAGTGTGAAAACAAAGGAAAATATTTGAGTGAAAGTTATTTTCAGATATAAATGTAATCAGATATTTATGATCAGTTATTCAAGAATCTGATTAAAAGTGAAATTGTGGACAATTACCGGAATTTACAATCTTTTCCCTCTCCTCAAAGCCTTCATTACAACGGGAACAAAACATATTGGAAGTACTCGAAGACATCTTGTCTTGTAATCGATGGTAAAACACAATTAATAAAACAGATGTTTATGTAATCAAAACAAAAGTTTTAATTTTCGGTCGAGAAGTGAGAGAAACATAAAAACATTAAATTAATTCATTGAATGAGAGTTTGTATTCATTTGTTCGTAAACTCGTATTGATTACTGACGTGAAGGTGAGTGCAAACGCTATACCACACCCTCTGTCCCTCTCCTCTCCAGTGTTCAGATGGCATCAAATGATTGTTTGGGTTAGACTTGTGTTCAGTTGTGTTGAGTTGTGTTCACTTCTCTGTTAAGCCATCCCTTCATTCCCATAATTGGCGTTCAATTCAAGTCTAAACAATTTTAAATGGGTTTTAAGGTTACAAAACCCACGAGTTTTCTATTCATTTGATTCGCTTTAAACACTATTTTATTGATATTTATTTTAATTATTAATTGATTTAATCAAAGAAAATATGTTGAGATGTCTTAATAAAGAACTGATCTCCAAATATAATAACGACGGACTCATTAGCCATACCAGTGAAGAACAAGTAGGAGTCATATCACAAATACTAAATTCAATGACACACTCTTACAGACATTTACCACTCTTTTGATTTCATTCATTAAATAAATTAATTTGATTTTAAATCAGAGAAAAGTCGAGGAATCTGTTGAGAAATGCTTTCAATTAATTGAGAGTTCTATCGAAGAAGACAATGAGTAAGACTAAAGTCATCTATTATTTTCGATTTCATTTAATTTTTCGGTGAATTGTCTTCACTTCAAAGAGTTCCGCATCTATTGAGAGAAAAACATATCAAATATTTGGTTCGCGGACTCGTCGGTCCTCTTCAGCAATCATTCCAATGTCTGGACGCGTCCCGTCCGTGGCTCACATATTGGATAACTCACTCTCTGGCTATTCTCGATGACACTCAAGACTTAGGTCTTAATATTTTTGCGATAAAAACAATAAAAGTATTAATTTTACGATAATTTACTCAAAACAGATTTAAATGCCTTAAAAGTGATACAATTTTTAAAGCACTGCACCAACAAAGGAGGCGGTTATGGTGGAGGTCCTCAACAAATCTCACATTTGGCCACAACTTATGCTGCGGTCAATGCTTTGGTGACTCTTTGCAATGAAAATGCGCTCAAATCTATTGATAGGTCACAAATCAAAGAGTTTTTGTTTCGAATGCGACAAAAGGACGGGTCGTTTAAAATGCATTCCGACGGAGAAATAGATATTCGGTACGAATTGAATCACTTTTCAAATGATCTGAGATTAACATATCTTTGATGCTGTCTTCAGTGGTGCCTATTGTGCCATATCTGTGGCTAAATTGTTGGAAATCGATAGCACAGAACTCTTTGACAAAACTCCCGAATGGCTGCTCTCGTGTCAGACATATGAGGGGGGATTTGGTGCAGCTCCTGGTCATGAAGCACACGGAGGCTATACTTTCTGTGCTGTGGCAGCTCTGGTGCTATTAAACTGTTTGGAGAAATCTAATATTAAATCACTATTAAAATGGGTTACAAACAAACAGCAGAGATATGAGGGAGGATTCGCCGGAAGGTATTTAAAGCTCATCTCATTTCATAAAATAATAAATTGTTTGATATTTTAGGACAAATAAATTGGTGGACGGATGCTATTCCTTTTGGGAGGCGGCGATACTCCCTATCGTTCATATAGTTTTGGCTCAAAAGAGTCCACACTTATTGCCGGCAAATACCTGGCTCTTCAATCAGCAGTCTCTACAGGAATATATTCTGTGCTGTTGTCAGTGTGCGAACGGAGGTCTTATTGATAAGCCGTCAAAACCTCGCGATTATTATCATTCGTGTTATAACTTATCGGGTCTTTCGATCGCTCAGAACTCTTTGTCCACTCAATTAATAGTAGGTTCCGAAGACAACAAAGTGGTATGTCTTTGAAATTATTAAAATCTCTTAAAAACTATTTTTATGATTAAATCTATAATTTTAGGCACAAATCCATCCCTTATTTAATGTAAGGTTGGATTCGGTTCGTTTTGCTAAAGAATTCTTCGCATCAAAAATGTGATATTCATTGGAATCGATGGCAAGAATTAAAGCAATAATTAAATTAATTTTTAGTCAAATAAACGTTTAATTACTTTTCAATTAAAATCTAAATCATTATTAATAGTATAGTAGAGTAGTGTAGAGTTCAACCAAAGGGCCGTTCATTTCATTTAAACTGGATTTGAAGTATTTACTAATTTTTTCAGAGGTCGGGTCTACACCCAAAACCCGGTCCAGTGGGTGGTGTAGTAAGCGATGTGAGACCATTCTGGGGTTCTCCAGCAAACCTTCCGCTTTCAACGGAAGGACCCGCTTTTGGTTTACGGCCTGCTTTTAAGTCTTCGATAATTTGTTTTGCGTTTTCATGGCTTAAGTCTTCGTAATAGTCGTCATTGATTTGCATCATCGGTGCGTTAACACAGGCGCCCAAACACTCGACCTCAACAACTGTGAAATCTTTGTTTCCTTTACACAAATCTTTAGTATATTCGAAGAGTTCTTGCGCTCCTCTAAGCATACAGGGAGTGGTTGTGCAAACCTGGACGTGATATTTGCCTAAAAAATAATATATTAATATTGAAGTGAAGACAGACTTAAACAAAGATAAAAACATTACCGACGGGTTGTCTATTAAACATAGTATAAAAGGTGGCCACTTCGTAGACACGCATTCGGGGCATTTCAAGATAGTCGGCCACATAATTCATTGCCTTCAGTGGTAACCAATTATCTTAAAGTAAATGAAAAGATTAGTTTCTGTAAATTGCGAGACAAGTCTTGCAAACCATTTTGTCGTTGAGCCAAATCCAGAAGCGGTATAACAGCCGCACATTTATAGCCCTCAGGATATATACCTACTAATGTTTCGGCCCTCTGTTTGATTAAATCAATTTTATAGTTTAAATTGAAGTAATTCTCAAAATCATTAAAACCTTTTTGTTTTCTGGTGTGAATTCAAAAGTTTTTGCATCCGGATCTGTCTGCCTGTGGACAAACAATGCATCACTCAATCGGACTGTTTGTCCAAAAATATACGGTTTCGGCAAAAGTCTGTTCAATGAATTCTTGACAAATGCATTAAATAAAGACATTTGGAAGTGATTTAAGTTTAATAAACACAAACTAAACACAAATCAGTCATCAATTTTGTAATGAAAACAAAATATTTTTGTTTTCTGAGCTCTGATTCGCTTAAAATACGTAAACAATAGTGACGTCAATACAAACAAATACCACTTTTAAACTGAAAGTCTGTCTCTGTTTTGATCCGATTCTGATTTTAAAAGTATTTTGTTTTATTCATTTAATTAATTGAATATCTCTTTAATTCACAAAAATTCGTAAAATGTTTTCTCTTAAATCTTCGCCGATAGTAATGAGAGGACACAAACTTTTAACCAAAAGTTTAAATTCAAGTTTAATCACAAAACAATCCTTTAAATCACTTTTGTTTTCAAATCAATTCAAAAGTGGAAATATCTTTGTATATAAAGACTCGACTATCACTCGATTAGTTCCAAAACATTTGGCTAATTATCGAAAATATCAATCTTTCGGTAAGATTTGGCTAAAGTCTGTCATCTCTTCAGATGACTATAAGAAATATGAAAGAAATTTGTCGACGAATTCGACCAAATCTTTGAAATCAAAGACAATAAATAGAAGTGAATCTCAGATAAAATTATTGAATATTTTAAGCAAATCTTCAATCGATTCGTTTCCACTTCTGAAGGATAAAGACTTTAATATAAAGCACTTTCAAAAAGAATTCAAAGATTTGTTCAAAGGATTGAAAGTTTGCGAAAAAAATAATTTGATGGATAGTCTCTATTATCCGAGTGTTACCACTATTTTGAATGCAACGATGTCTGTCCAATCATTAATAGCACTCAACAAATGGAAAAAGTTAAAGATAATGGAATTAGGAGAACAAGGATTTAAAGATTACCAGAAGAATATTTTTCTTCGCGGAAGACTTCTTCACACGAATATTGAGAATTTCATTCAAAATAGAGACGATTCCACTCTTGTTCTCAATGAAAGCGTCCAAAAGATATGGCAAAGTTTGTCTCCAGTTTTGAAGGACTTCCATGACGTCCAGTTTTGCGAAACTCCAGTCTATCATCCATTTCTGTGTTATAAAGGGATTGTCGATTGTGTGGCACATTATTCCGGAAAATTAGTTATAATTGAATGGAAAACATCCGAAAAATTAAAGCCATCTCTAAAAGACATTTATGACAATCCATTACAAGCGGTCGCATACTTGGGAGCAATCAATTATGAGACCAAACACTGCCTTCCTATCGATGAAGTGGTTCTCGTCTATGCCTATGAAGACGGATCTAAAGGACAGATACACTATTTGAGTGTCGATCAGTGCCACAATTATTGGAGACAATGGTTAAGTCGAGTCAAAAGTTATTGGGATTTAATTGCATTCAAACAAAACACAAATTGAACTCTGATTTGAAAATAAAATTATTTTTTGAATAAATTTTTATTTTATTTTATTTACAAATATTTTATAAATTAATTAAATATTTTAAATAACTTCAAAATTAATGACCATTTTTACCGAATTTAGTGATCAATCAATTTTGACTCAGAATATCTCAAAAGACCATATTTATTAAGCCCTGAACTAAGTCTAAAAAGTTGACTAAACATCCGTCATACTGTGCCGCACAGTTCGCATTATCTTGTCGTCCATATCTGGCCGCCAATTGATATTTAGAGACAACTTTAAGTGGCTCTTCTGCCTCTGTGTAAGGGCTGAACCATAAAAGAGTTAAATTATAGGAAAAACAATAGATATGTAATAAACGCAAACTTACGGAAAGAAGAGCTGTAATACCAAACCAGTCAGACCGTACTTCTTTGGCTGATTGTGTGCTTCACATATACACCGTTTCATGCATTCCTGTGCATCCAAACGGGGAAAATTTGGTAAATCATCCACAGATTTCTCGACCCAACCCATTATCGATTCTGAAACTCCGACTAATCTACTGGTCATGAAGTTCGCCAAACCCTGTCTTTCTTCTGTATTCATCGATCTTCCCATCACTGCCTCTGATATATTGATTATACGTTTTGCCAAAATGTAGGGAATATTTTTGATGTCGCCATCAAAACTCCTTCTTGTAGTTAAGTCTTCAGGAAAAATAATAGGCATCCATAAGGCTATACTTGAAAATAAAAGAATCCCAACCATAGCTATATTGCCTGAATCACAAACCGATCACCATTTCATATAAAAAGGATTAAAACAATTTGGAAATGTATTGGATGTGATGAGACGTACCGACATTCAGTGCCGATAGAGGTGTCTCATACTTAAGTCCGCGACCATAACCGGGAACAGTTATTGTAAAGAGTGGGACATTCAAAGCAAAAGAAGAATTAAATGCAGTTCTGTCCACATAAAGTGAGTGCCAGAACTCTCTAAATATGATATCCCCTCCCGAACCAACACCAACACCAGCCCTTCCATGCCTTCGAATAGTTTGATATGAATTGAATTCATAGGGACTCTTACTCTTAACATCCGATCCTTTGAAGTCTGAAACATTAATCACTGAATTTGATTCACTTTTTTGAAGAAAATGTGAATTTTTTATTAACTGAATGTCACTCTTAATGTCACTGTCTTTCGTATAAACGGCTAAAACCGATAAAATAATGAGAAAAATACTGAAATATCGCTTAAAAAACATTTTAAAAACTTTCACTCATTGAAAGTCAATTCAAAGACAGATCTAAAATCTTTTCGTCAAATAAACACTTATTCAGTAAAATTCCAGTAAAGTCTTGAGTTAAGAACAATCAATAAAAGTGTGAGCCCTGTCTTCTTCTCAATAACAGAGAGGTTGTGAAAAACTTTTACTTCCTATTTATTCGTTTTTGGGGTCATTGACCGGTGAGGTGAAGGTCAGTGTCGATACATGCAGTTAAGGGGAAGACAGGTTTTCTTTCTTGATCTCAGACTAACTGAACATTATGTTATCTTTCGGTTTGTCGGTCTGTTGGATCAGTTGGCACAGGCATAGGCACTGACATATATGCATGAGATGTTTAATTACAAAACTCACTCAACTGTTCCTCAATTTGTCGTTCCATAACTTTTCCAAAAAAATTCAATGATTTTTTAAAAATGAATTTCAATACAAACACAAGAAATACTTTAAATTGTGTTCAGTCACTAATAGCCAGTCTTTGGGGACAACTCTCTCTCTCTCTCTCTCTCTCTCTCTCTCTCTCTCTCTCTCTCTCTCTCTCTC
>JAQIXD010000538.1:0-24969 GCA_034699985.1 Minunthozetes semirufus
GACATTGGGCCTGACTAAATATCTTAATATATGTTTGATCTTTGTGGAAGACGGGCAGATTAGATTTTCGTCCTTTATCTGAATTTTGATTATATTTCGATAAATAACTCAAAATAATAAAATCAATCCTTAAATAGTCGAGATTGACATTAAAGACAACAGAATCCAGTTCTCTCAGTTCCCAAATTGTCAATTACTCTTCGATTTTAGTTTTACTCTCACAAGTTTGACTCAGACTCTGACCTATCCTTTAGTTTTTTTTTTGAAAATTGATTGATAGTTCCCTGACATCATCTAATCTCAAATATCTATCGAAAAAGAGTTCTTTTCTTACAATAAATGTTTAAAAAGAGAAATGCTTTCAAATAAAACATTGAAATCAGAGTCTTTAAAAAATTGAATTTGTTTTGAATTTTGAAGATTTTTTGATAATTAAATCAAATAAATCAATAAAATAAAATCAGTTCTTAAGTTTGAAGATTACGAAAATCATTCCGATAGCTGCGGCCGACATAAAAGACAATCGAATCCAATCCTCTCTCAATTCTGTGTTGATGTCCTCCCAATTAAAATCTAGGAATGGTTTGCTTTCTTCGACCGATCGTTTTCTTCTTCGGCGAACATTGCTGGGAGTGGTTTGAAGAGGAGGAGAGACTGTAATGTGTCTATATTTTTCCTCGATTGGACATCCAAGATAAGTACGGATGTTTAGTGGCTGACCATTTCGGCTCTGGTTTGAGTTAAAATCAATGGTTATTTAGAAATTTAAAAGTGAATCACTATTGAAAAGTACTGACGATTGGTCCAAATGAAACGGCAGAATTGGGACCATTTCCAACGTTCATTGAGTAGACCTGATCTTCATATAAACGGTTGTCGTAGAGGATTCTTCCAACAACGTATGGCTGACCATTTCTCGCGAACATTCCCACCAGATTACCAGTGAAGCACTCTGCCTGCGCCCAATTGTAAACTGTTTTCTTTCCCAATGACTTCAAATAATAGGGTTCTTTCCTGATGTCTAAAATCTGATCCTTCAGAGAGATGTGAGTAATGCAGAAGTATTTGTCTTCGTGAGTGACTAAACCTTATTTGAAGGCAAAAACATTTGTAAATCTAAGAGCGATTCCAATGGAAATACAAACCGAGAAAAACGCGGTAGTCTTCCTTTAAAAAGAGCAAAGACACAATTTTGTACTTCTTTATTTTAAAGTTAAACTGTGGGGCAATTGTGTTGAGGTCTGGAAAAAAGTCAAAAGTTTCCTCAGAGGCATACTTTCCTTTAAAAGGCATTCCCAACGGATTAAACGAACTGTTGTGGTAAGTAATCGCTCCGTTATCTTCTAATATGAAATTAACGACAGTTTCGTTGCCTGCGATCATAGACCACCCGTTCCATCGTCTGACCGATATCTGACAATCCCTTTCGATATCAAAGTAAAGGTTATCGCATTCGATGCCTTCGAATGAGAGAGCAGTGAAACGGAGTCTTTGGTTCTTATAATCCTCTTTGTGTTCCATAGCTATGTCGAGACCGAAATGTTGTCTTCCAAATGAGGTAAACGAGTAGTCTCTCAAGAATGCGCCCTCCTTTGAATGCAAGGGGTCGTAAGTCCACATCTCTCCACATCTGCCGATATAAATAAGTCTTCCTATACTGAAGACGACATCCATTGTTTTTACATCACAGAAGTCAACGGAGTTTGAGCCGCAAATCAAAATCGAAATCAGGAATAAAATTGTGAGAAATCTATTCATTTTTGAGACGTAAAGTGTTTTGAAATATAAATTGAAGTCCTTTTAAAACTTTATTATGTTTTTGATTTAAGTTTTGCCAAATTGTTTAAATCATTTCACGATCTCATCAATACGTTTGTCATAAATCTTATCAATTTGTAAGAAACCTCTTTTACCCCAAACAAGACTTTGTTTTGACAGCAAATTGTCAAGTTCTTAGATTTTAGTTTGTGCCAGACTCTGACTCTCAGCCATTATTTTTAGATTTTTTAAAATCGATTCACTGTTCCATTCCTTCCTTTAATGTCAAATATCTTTATCGAAAAAAAAGAGTTCTTTTCTTATAATAAATGTTTAAAAAGAGAAATGTTTTCAATTAAAACAAATTTTATTCATTGAAATCAAATGCTTTGGAAAAAAAGTTAAATATATTTTGAATATTTTTTGTTGATTAACCTAAAAAAATAGAATCAGTTCTTAAGCCTAAACATAATGTAAGTCATAAATAGAATGGTGGCTGACATCAGAGACAACAGAATCCAGTCTTCTTTCAGTTCTCTTTTCATGTCGTCCCAAAACAATTCAATCATTGGTTTGCTTTCTTTAACGGATCGCTTCTTTCTTCGAGTGTTCTTTATAGGCTGAGTTGCTTTAGGTTTGTCTTGATTACAGCCAAACAAAGAGCGTATATTGTGCGGGATATTAGTCTTTTTGTTAAACTGCAATCATTTCATATATAATGAGAATTTAATAAAGCTTTTTAAGATAATAAGTACGGACCACATGTTCGATAATAACGGCTCCCTGACTGTCCTTATAACTCCCTCTTACCATTTTATAGACCTGATCTCCATATATTCTGTTGTCTTCGAGTATTTGTCCTGCCACAAATGTCACACCACCTTTATTGAACATTCCTAAAAGAGTACCATTAAAGCAATAAAGTTGAGACCATTTGTATTGCCAGTGGATGTTGTTGTCTTTCTTTAGGTTTTCAAGAAATTCTTTCCTCAATCTGTGGTCGAGAATCATGTCTTTCATTTTGAGGTAAGTAATACAAACACACTTTTTATACTGCGTTTTATGGCATTCAGATGCCGTCAAACTAATGCCTGTTTTGAACAAAAATCAAAGTAAATATTTGTGTAAATCTAATACCAATTCGAAGATAAATACAAACCGAGGTATAGAGTGTATTCTTCATCTGCGACAAAAAGTGCCGTTTGAATGGTATACTCAGGCTCTTTGCCTTTTGTAATATTGATTCGCGGCCAAAATGGATGCCTTTTGCCGAACTCCTCACTATAGTGTTGTTCTTCTTCTAAACCGATCGGATTATTTTCCCCTGTCTTCGGCTTTTTGGAGAATTCACCGCTCGAATCATAAAAATAAGAATAAATGGAATAATTGTTTGCAAAAACAGTCCATCCATTGAAGAATCGGGCGGAGACCTGGCAATCCCTTTCGATGTCATAGTAGAGGTCATCGCATTCGACTTCTTGGAAAGAGAAGACTGCGAAGCGAAATGTCTTAATATCCCACGAATTTTTCTTAATTAGTCCTTCTCTGAAGAGACTTCGAGCGTAAGCGTAGATGGAATAGTCTCTGAGCCAATCGCCCTCTCCTTTCCTCAAACTGGGATCGAATGTCCACATCTCTCCACGTCTGCCCACATAATTATATCGTCCGATATTGAAGACAGTATCCATTATTTCTGTACAGCAGAAGTCGACGCAATTTGATCCGCAGATGAAAACCGAAATCAAAAGAATAATTGGCAAAAATGTCTTCATTTTTGTGTCTGTAATCGTCTGACAAATAAAAGCCGATTTGTTTTAACACTAATTACAGCTTAAGTTTCGATTTTTCAATCATAGGTTTGACTCATTTCTCGGGCTTTTCTTAATATAAGTTTTGGACAAAACTTTCATTATTTTATGATTTATTTAATTTTATTCATTGAATTATAATTTATAATTTAGAGCCCAGTGGTTAGACCTGGTCAGTGGTCACCACTCTCTCATCTTCCTATTTTCTAAATATGTTTAAAAGACAAATGTTTTTTAATTAAACCAAATTTTATTAAAATAAAAAACTATTAAAAAAATATTTGATTTGAATTTTGGTTAAATTTTGATAAATATTGTGAAGAATACAATTATTCTTTATTTCTGTAAATAATGTAAATCATAAGTAAAGCGATGGATGACATAAACGACAATAGGATCCAGTCCTCTCTCAGTTCCTTCTTCATGTCGTCCCAAATCATTTGGATGAATGGTTCGCTTTCTTCGACCGATCTTTTCTTTCTTCCGGAATCTGGAACTGGAGTAGTTGTAGAGGGAGTTGTGACCTGTTTTGTAGTGTATACTCGATAGGGCTCTTCGACATCACATCCGAAGAATGTGCGTAAGTTGTGGGGCTGATCCCAATGCGGTATATTCTGATTGAGTTTAAATTAGTTTATTTTTCGGTTATGGGAAACAAGTAATAGTTAGCAAATAAGGACTGACCACAGGTGTGATCTGAATCACTGATTGGTCACCAGCTTTCATACCATAGACCTGGTCTTCATAATAACGAGTTTGGTAGAGAACTCGACCGACAACATATGCCTGACCGTCTCTGGCGAACATACCAACCAAATGACCTTGGAAGCAATAGGGCGGCGCCCATTCCAACACAGCTGACTTATTGTCTTTCTGGACAAAAGAGGGCCATTTCCTTGAATCTAATATCATGTCTCTCATATTTAGATAAGTAATGCAATAAGTCTTCTGGTCTTCGGCCATCAGAACTCCTGATTGTAGAGGAATTCCAATACAAATGATTAGTATATCTGAAACTGATTTGAAAATGAATACAAACCAAGAAATAGTCGGTACTCTTCTCTGAGGAAAAGCGATGCCTGAATCATATACTTCTTGTTCCGAAAGTTTAGGTGCGGATCAAGAGTTGTGATGTCGGGCCAAAACGCAACACTTTGAGTATTGTAATCAACTTTTACGGGTAATCCCATAGGATTATTTGGCCAGGGGTCATCTTTCTTTTCTCTGAATTGTATGAGACCAGTTGAAAAATACAAGAACGCCCCATATGTTCTGTTGTCAGCGATTACAGACCAAGAATTCCACGACATCGCCGAAACCTGACAGTCCCTCTCGATATCGTATAACAGGTCTTCGCACTCAATTTCTTGGAAAGAAAAGGCAGTATAACGAAGATTTTTTATGTCAAATTCGTTATTGTTCTGATCGGCTATATTCTTAGCGAACAGGTCTTTGGCCAATGTATGAACGGAATAGTCTCTGATAAAGCCTCCCCTTCCTTTCCTATACTGTGGATCCCACGTCCAAACCTCTCCACATCTTCCGATATAAACAAGTCGTCCGATATTGTAGACGACATCCATAGTAATGGCATCGCAGAAGTCAACGCAATTTGAGCCGCAGATGAAACTCGAAATCAAGAATAAAAAGATCACAAATCTATTCATTTTAAGTTTGAAAGTCTTCGATAACTAAAATTTGATCTAAAAATTAGTTTCTGTTTTCCTTTTATTCGATTTTTATTTTGTAATTAAAATCTCGCGACAATAGAGACAAAAGTTTATCACTTTATTTATCTCTCATTTTAATGATTTTTCACCAAATGATAAAGTGGTCATTCATGACATTCATATTTAAATTGGATGCTCTTCTGGAATGAGGAAAAACCATTTTATTAATAAATTGATGCTTTTATTCAAAGTATTGAATGGGTTTATAGAAAACTTCAAAAATATTTGTCTTGTTTTGAAATAATGGAAATTAATCACAGATTATAATAAATGTGTTAAAAATTAATAAAAATATTTTACATAATTATAAATATTATTAAATATTAACTGATTTTCATATTTTCTTCTTATATATCAAATGGAAACAAACGATTCAAATCCCAAATCATTTCCAATATTAATATAATTATATATAAATAATAGAAACCTTTCTATCATTCAGTTATCAAATGTTAGAAAAATCAAATTCTTATCAAAAGCCTATCACTTATTCTGTTCTCACTTTTTGTTCAAATCATCTGAAAATAGAAGAGTTGTTCCAATATTATAACAAATTATGAAATCTATATATAAATGAAAAATAAGTAAATATATTAAGAGATAACATATAAGCTGTCAATCGATGAGATTCTCGAATGCAAATCATGTTTCAGTCTAAGGCCAGTCCGATGTCAAACGACTTGGTTTCAAACTGTTCCTGATTTAGGTCGTTGTGATTCTCTTCAATGGCATCAATTGTAACGAATGGTTCGTAAAGACCTTTTTGCTCTTCCATTGCGTGATGAACCGCATCGTGGACTGTGATATACACGTGATTTGGCGGCACTTCTTTGTAAAATCCGTCTTTCTCTAGCATTTTAACGACATGTGCGGCACAACTCGCTAAAAATGTCTTCACTCCAATAGACTCATATTCCTGGACTGTAGTCTTGAGTGCGGTTACACCAGTTGTGTCAATGTATGAAAACATCGAACAATCGATTACTATATGAGTCGGTAAGTCTTCTTCGATGGACAGTTGAGGTGATTCTCGAGAAAATGTTCGCATTCTTTGAAATTTACCACAAATTTTAGTGGAATTATTGATCTCATCGTTGCGTCGATTCTGTGCTTTAAGTGTTTTACGTCTCTTCTCAATGACATGACTGCAATAAAAACACAAATTAATTGAATTTAAGGTTTAATTGATTTTTGAGTAAAACTATTACTTCACAGAGATTTCGGTTCGATATATGAGCCCTTTCTTGAAGTACTCGACATTTGCGAAATGCAAAGGACCACAAAATTGGTAAATCTTTATTCCCTCGATTTCATTGGCGGACACATAGTTCTTGAGCGGAACGTAAACATCAGATTTATCAATGGATCCCAATAAATATGTCTTCGGCCTAATTATACATTAAATTAATAGATATATTAAACACAAATATTTGTTTTTCATCAGAAGAGTTGTATACCTTTGAGATTTATAAATCAGAGTTATTAGAGAATAGGCCAGACCTATGTATAAGCCGAGGTCTACATTCAGTATTATCACAGCTAAAAAGGTGACGATCCATATCGACTGCAATTAATAGAGAATCAAATATTGTTTGATTAGGACTTTCATTGCTCTTCAAAGATAACAAGTGATTGAGTGTTATATTGTGTTGAGTAATATACTGAGCTTATATACTGACCCCATCCAGTTTGTTAACTCTGCAATATCTGATTACATCGAAAATCTGTGCGAACAGTGTCTTGAGTGCCACACAAATAATTGACGCCAAAACGCACTGACAGGAAGTAATCAAATTATTAGTCGATAAATCTTATCCTTTAAATCACTTTTAATTACGTTTGGAAGGGATTCGAGGTATTGTCCGAAGTATAAGAGAACGAATAAAATGCCCAAACTATTGACAATACTGGCCAACTGGGAACGGCCCCCAACACTCTCTTGGAGAGCACTTCTTGATAAGGAGGCAGCTGTTGGCAGACAGAGAAAGAAAGAGCTGAATATATTAGTTGCTCCGATGGCCAGCAATTCTTGATTCGAATCTATTTCATAGTTATGTTTGTTTGCAAATGTCTTTCCCGTAGAATAAGTGATAGCATAGGCCACGACCGCCAAAGGCATGCATCGAATCCATAAATACTGTAAAAAATGCCATTCGGGAAGTGTCGGCGACGGCAGACCTGTCGCTATTGGGCCAACAGTTTCTATTTCCAGTTTAGCGAATGAAGAGATAATAGTACTGCCGACCACTACAACCAATTCTATTGGGAACGGGATATTCAGTTTTGTCCACTCTTTGATTTTGTCGGTTAAATACAATTTGAAGAACAAAAGAATTGCGACACAAATGATTGAAATAATGAGTGACGTGTAGTTGACTTTTCCAATTTGTTTAATTAAGTCTTCATACATATAGTACAGAGAGAATGGACCGCCTGTCGACTTCACGTGAAGGCCAACCATATAACCAATTTGTGATGTGAGGACATAGAATGAAGAGGCGGTTATGAAACTACTGATCAACTGTTCAGACATATAGACAGAGACGAAGCCTAAGCGTAAAACACCGAACAAAAGTTGATAGATTCCAATCAAAAATGCAATCATTGATCCGATGGCTATATTATCGTATTTCCTGATATTCAGATCTTCTTTAGGATTTAGAATCGGATTTATTCCCAAAGCATTCATTTCAGTTACTATTTCTCCGGTCATAAGAGAAACGATTGCAAACGTTCCTAAAGTTTTAATTATTATTTTATTTTACATTTATTTTAATAAATCATTTATAGAGTACTAACCGATGGCTGAGTGTCGCGAAGACCCGAATAGCGAATAGATGAGCGCCGGAAAGAACGACGAATATAATCCATAGATAGGACTGAGTCCAGCCAACAGACTGTAACCCATACCTATTAAGAGAGTGAGGTTAACAAAATGGTTGATTGAGGTTAGATAAGGTGTCTTATAATTGTTTGATAATTACTTTGTGGCACTTGGAATACCGCGATTGTGATTCCGGTGACAAAGTCTGCCATAAAATCCGTTTTCCAGTTGTAGTTATAGAACCAATCAGTGATCGGCAGCAAAGACTTCATTGTGCGCTTCAGGTCATTGGGAGAACAGGTGGGTCTCATGGCTGCGATCATTTTCTTGCTGGGGGTAGACTTTCGGTTAACCACTTCGAACGTCTCATTAAATTGAGCCAAATTGTAGGCCAAACGGGAGAAGTTGAGACTCGGCTGAATAGAGTCCTGGTATTGGGGGTCACTCTGTTCTATGTTATACGAAGAATCAATCGAAGAAGTGCGCGATGACATCGTAGAGCTATTGTTTGGCACATCTTTGCTGTTCTTATCTTCATTTGAGGACATTGTTTGACACTTTAAATCAAAGTTAAAATTTTCAATCAATTGATCGATAATTAAATAATAAGATTCAAATTAGTTGCGAATAAGAGATACGAAACTCGAATAATGACATTAATTGTAATCAAAACTCTTTATAAGATTCTTTTCGAAGACTAATTGAAACCAAATCTATGAGTCATTGAATTATGCGTTAATTGACTCCAAAATAGTGTAAATAAACTTTCACTCATTAATTGTGTTCAATAATGTAGTAAAAGACCAGACATTAAAAGCCAAGAATTTCAATACAACTGATTCGTGAATTCACTCAAATAGTTCTCAGATATCAGATATTATTACTCTATTATTAGGTTTCACTTCTTATGGACTCAATTATTCTGATGAAAGTAAATGTTATTCTCCTCTGAAATAAGCGAATGTAGAGTAAGAGCTGTAGAGAAATCCAGTTTTACTTCACTTTCACTTCAATAGCTTTCATTCCTATACCTTATTCTGAATTCTTATCTCAGATTAGAAAACAATTTTGTGTCGAAAATAAGTTTTAAATAACAATAAATTGTATCGGATTTCAAATTAAGGTTAAATGAGATCATTAGTAATGAAAATTAGTTGGAAATCAGTAATACCGGAGCGGAAGACAAAACAAATTATTGAAAAACAAGAGTTGATTCACAACAAATATTTTCACAAATAATATGCGATTAAAACAAATTAGAGATCAGTTTTCAATGGAAATTAAAAATATAAATATTTTTATGAATTAATTCTTACCAAACAATTTGCTCCTATTTATCACAATAATTATATTTATAGTAAATTATAGTAAATTTGATTCAATAATAAAAATAAAAACACTTTCGATGACTTGTTTTCCAGAATAAGTCCTTCAAAATTGAATTAATTGATTGATTTCGGAAATAGAGTCAAAAGACTCAACTTTTATATAGAATTGATTTCATCGAAATTACCAGAAGATAAAAGAGTTGACACAATTGGATGATATTTCTAAATGAGAGCACTGGTTACTATAATCAGACCTCACTGGACAGGGATTCCCAGTCTTAGATATAGTGAAATAAGTCTAATGTTTATTCAAATGAGCGAATGATTAGCTCTTAATAAAAGTTTTATAAATGTTTGGCATATTTAAGCTCTAAGTTTGCTCTTTGAAAGTTCATCACTCATTTAATAATTATTGAGATTTGACTAAAAACCTGATCAAAGCATAAGAACGTCAATTAAGACCTTGAAAGTATTGAGATTACTTAATTGATCATGGATAGGGACGTGCCATACAATCAATCGAAAGGATTTGAATAATTTAAAAAATAATCATAAACTTTCGTCTGTGATCGGGTCAGTGCATAAATTAACTGAATCACGCATATTTGAGCAAGGCAATTTTACACTTACATACATATACAGGGCTGGATTGAACTTGAGAATTTATACTTACATAATTAAGGACTTCATGCAGTTTATCACTGATTATCTATAAATTATGAGCACAAGAATCCTGACTATTGACGTGATATTCAAATATTTTTAATCAAACAATTGTAGGAAATCTGTATTTATTGACAAAATGATTGACAAAAACACTTTTAATGCGATTATTAATCACATATTAATGAAGTAAATGAATGAACACAATATGAACAAACAAAATACGATTGAATAATATTGACAGGAATTTAGACTATATTTGAGTTGAGTCACGTTTCCTCAATATCTGCATTTAATTATAGCCAAGATTTCACTCAATATAAACAATAAAAGAGGAAAATTCAATTCCAATCAAAATAAAATCGACTCCAATTGATTGGTCTCTATTATACAAAAATTATTGTTTTCAATGTGCTTTACTCTATCGCAGTCGTATAACGGCAGAAAACTATCTTTCTCTGTTTAATCCAGGAATAACCAGAGGGCATTTTGTATAGTTATACCCGGATACTCTACCAGACACAAAATAAATTTGACGCTAAATAAACTTAATCAAGTTTCGTATGAGTTGATCTATCTTATATATCTTATAACTTGAATTTTGTAAAAAAAGTTTAAGCTCTTAAGACCTGAATTTAATAATCGATATATTGAGAAATACTTGACTCACATCAACAACATTTAAATGCATTTAAATGACATTCAATTAATTAATTGTATTTTATTATAACAAAACTGAGAGTGAAAATAATATCAGATAAAATGTGCATTTTTATCTAGATATTGATTTTTTATTCAGTTTTATGGGCGGGGTTTCATCTAAACTGTCCTGAATAAAAAAGTAATGCTTTGATTCAATAGAATCTATTGATTTGTATAAAGAATTTTCTTATTATATAAAGAATTGAAAGAAAATACTCTCATTTCCTGAATTGATATTAAGCTTAGTTATGATTATTGATAAAAACTCATCAAATATGAAATATTAGGACAAATATGGGAAAAATCTTTCTTTTGGATCTATAAAAGTTTTATTATGAGAATCACCAGAAGAATCATTTCATTAATGAATTGATAATTGTTTTGTTGCGACAGAAAAAGAAATAAATAGCCATTGAATATGAATTAAGGCGTATAATAAGTCTGAAGTGGATTCTTGAGACTACTTATTGCTTATAAGAAGTGATGTCTGCCCCCAGACGTCTGACTTCTGGTCTCTTACTTTATAGATCTGAGTTTGAGTTTGCTTTCATCCCTTTTTCTCTTCAGTAAAAGTCATTTCTAATGTTAAACCTTTTATATTAACCACTTTTCACTTCAACACAATTCAAATTGCATTAAATGTCATAAGAGTCGGCTTCAAAGGGCATTCCTTTAGAATTAGAAGAAAACTATTTTTACAGAAAAATTTCTATTGGATCTATAATTTTCATTTTTGATAAACAACCTTGACTCTATTGACTCTATTGACTCTAAAAATTTGTATTATATAAAAAGCAATTTCTCTGTCCATTTATTTTTATCGATTCATTAAAACAAAATATTATTTGGCATAAATAAAACGTGCCACCATCACCATCACCACCGCCACCACCATCACCAACAATTATACATACCTATCCTACAAAGTTTTGTCATATATCAAATGTTTGGTTCAAAATTCTCATTTATTAAAGAAATACTTCAAATATTTGAAACCTATTTAAACATTAATTTTAAGACATTAAACATAAGCGAAGAATAGATTCTGAAATATTACCAAATTATATTATATTTGCATTTCTGTCCATATTTTAAGATCTTTTCTAATAATAAATACAATTAATGTAAGAAATTCATGAAATATTAGAATAGTGTTTGCTTTCCATTTGCCATATAATAACTCAGAATTAATTAACTGTAAAATGTTTGCCATTATTTTCATTATTCTTATTATGTTTTATATGAATCGAAAAATATTACCAATTGTTTGCCCTTTGTATGAATTGCCGGCAAATCATTAATATATTTACTAAAATAAGTCTTGTTTTAAGGCATTACTCGATTATTATCTGAAGGTTTCATTTGAATTGAATGAAGCATTAAATAAATTGTTATTAAATAATGTAATTAATGTTTTGTGTGAAAAACCGCTCGAAATAAATTTGATTAAAGCCATCACTTATTCAAATCAAATTACATTTACAAAAATCAAACCAATTGTATATAGCATTTGCAATATTGATTCCTGGGTTCAGAATATTTTTTTCATAGATCCCTGATAAAGCGCTTATTTAGCTTCATCATTTGATCATCGTGCTTGATCACCAAGGTTAAAGTAAACAGGATTTAATCAATGTTTTGTAATTTACTTTTTTATGAAAACAGATAATAAATTTTTAGTTTTCAGTATTAGTTTAGTAAATATACTTTACTTTAATTAAATATAAGTTTCTTAGGATTAGATTATGCAAGTTTCATTTTTGAATTTCATAATAATCTCATAATATAAGTGGTAATAACGCATGTCTTGAATTCCTAGAGGTAATGATTAATCTATTTATTTTTAGATATGAAGTAACAATTTTTTTTAAATTCAATAAATAGGAAAAAACACATTCAATTCTTTTATGGACTTTTCCGGAATTGAAGCCAAACAAGGGATCAGTTTTTGAAATTATTAGGAAATTTCGTAACCATTTATATCCATTAACTTTCTATTTAAAAATATTGTAACGGATATTCTTCTGATATAATTAGATTAAAATGCTTTTTTTTGAATGAATTTTCAAAATATTTATTTCAAAATTTCTTCTCAGAAATACCTACTTTAGGTAACTGTAATCGTTGAAAAAATGTTTCATTTCATCCCTTATTATTGAATGTTTGCGCAACTTTTATAAAAGATATCAAATATAAAACAAAGAACCAATTATATAACAGTGGCAAGTTTATATGTCAAAGTGGTTTGAATAATTCGATGAAAATTAACCAAGTAGCAAACTATTTTACAACTTATTTAACAAACGTGAGTTCCCTATAAAGCCCTAATTCTGTGTTCAAGTTGTGAGCCTCACAAGTAATTCATGCTTTTGCGTTATCTATGACTGAAACAAGAATTAACCCAACCTAATATCATTTAGTATTGAGTGGCTTTGTTTCTAACCATAACCTTTGCTCAATTGGTTAAACATTTTTGTTATTAATCTCTGTCTGAAAGTCTCGGCACAGACTATGACATTGATTTTTACTCAAACGGTTACTATACAACTCTGGTGTAATAAATAAGAAAATTATCGACTTAATGTAGATTATTTGTTTACTAAAGAATATTCTGTAGGAAGATATTAAACCCAAACTAATGAGAAAACTTTGATTTTGTCACTCAATTAAATTTTCAATGAATAAACAATTTGTGAATTCTTTCGAAAAAAAATACAATTATTTCATAATTTGATTGAATTAAAAGAAAATGCTCCAAATTATTATCCATATCTGCTATAAAAGACATTTTACAAGAATAAATTCCATATGAATCGAATTCCTGATATATTTTCCAAACAATTTACTATCGATTGTCCTTATTCAGCACAGGATAAGCTTCTTAGGCTTTTATAAGAACCAATTACCAGAAAATATTTTTTATTTAATAAAAATCAAATGAATTTTCGTTTACGTGTAAAACAATGCGATTATAATTCACTTGAATTTAGTGCTAATGAATCGAAATACGAGAGAATGTAAGTGAAGTCAGTTTCAGTAAACAAATAAAATGACAAAAAACGGGTCAAACACGAGTTACAACTTTATTTATTTTGCTACTTTTCTAATGAATATAATACAAACAAGATAAATTTTACTATTATAGTAAATAATTTACTTTAGTCGGCATAATTGCAATTCATATTTCTAAGCCTCGATTATTGAAAAATTAATTCCGGTTTCATTAACTCCTTTTACTAGATTTATGTTTAACCAATTGTGAGGTAAAGTATTTTCAGAGTACTTTCAAATGCGGATCATATTCCCGAATGCAATTTAGAATTGATTAATTATCAAGATAACTTTGGAAAAGTATAATCATTTGTAGCTGATGGGAACGTGATTATTTCATTTAATTAGTCCCTGAGCTTCAAAACTTTGCAATTACTGAAAAATAAATTTTACCATGCTCATTCTATTTAATGAAAATTGATTCCATTTTAGAATAAGTTAATATTCAAAACAAAATTTGCTTTCTTTTATACCCTTACAAGTGTTCAAAATTGAATTACATTTACACCAAGAATTTATTTTGAAAGACGTTTATTATTCTGAGTGAACTCAAGCATATCACCATGTTTATAAGGAAAGGAAAAGTCAGTTGACTAACTAATCAATCAATAAACCAGAATTTCTTTTGCAATCAAATTTAGTGGTGATTTTTGTCAAATAAGTTTTATAGTGATTCCGATTTATTATGAGTCATCTGATGGTTGTGTTAAACATTTGATTGAAATAACAATTATATGTAATACAGGGCTCGCCTTCAACTAAATTTAGTTTCCATTCTTGAAATTGTCTGTCAGAGCGCTCAGAATAAGATAAGTCTTGTAAAAATAAAGTTTAATGGAAAAGTGGAACAATATTTGTTTGATCTTTTAAAAAGAAGTTCAGAATAATTCTAAATCAACATTGTTTCATAAGAATTGTACGGATGAGTTACAAATTGTAGATTACAGTTACATCAGTTGAACAAATATTTGTTCAAATTAAATAAGATTAAATGGCAAAGATAATATAGAAATGGTTTAAAGACAGGATGTTTATTGCATTTCTTTTGAATGCATTTAAAGGAATAGACATTAAATAAGAGGAAAATTCTCTTTTATTTAGATTTAAATCTGAGTTAATATTCAAAGAAAATTAGATTAAATGATATAATGAATAGTTTTTAATGAATTACTCACATTTGCGATGGAATGTTAGCGATAGCCTTGAAATTCGTATTTCTTAAGAAATCAATTTTCGTCTTCTTCTCAATTGTCAGTCTTTTTTGATTATAACCAATACTTATGCAATACTTGATCCACACTTTTGACGAATGTCTTTATAAAAACTTTGTGGGCTTTTTATTAATGACAATCAGGATAGAGATTTCTCTATATTCTGTTCACTGATGAAGGGCTGATACGCTTGACTACGAAAATATTTTTCTCAAAACTATAATTAAGTTTGAATTTAAAAAATCAGATGAAAGTCAAGTGAATTGATTATAAAGTAAAAACTGATCGCAAACAACAAATTCTTATATCTCTTGTTTCAAACACTTAATTGATAGCTGTTTCGCAAAAAACAGAAAAGTGGTGTTCAGTTATATCGATGGTAACTGTCGTCTCTCTGTTTACAGAATCTGATGCTTCAAAAGAGAGAATTGCTTTTTATTTGAGGCCTTTCTGTTAAACCGACACAACGCAGACACCGGTTTTCCATTCACTTCAATATTACTTCACTACTGAACAGAAAAGAGAGGGAAAGGCGTTTCTATGCAATTCTGTTCTCGTTTATGCCAATCGGTAACTGAATTCTTAGTTTTTCTTTTTAATTCTTATTACAATAAAATCCGATTATTTTTTTGATTTCCTTTTCTATTACTCAAACGTATTGTGAATAACGAATAGAAAATCAATTATTTGACGAAAACAGACAGAAAAAGATGACATTTAAAACACAAAACATTAGAAATATATTATTAATTGTTTTATTTTTTTGTCAAATATTACTAATCGACTGAATTAACAATTTGTGCCCAAATATATCGATTTTATCCAAAAGTTATTGTGTTTTTGATACTTAAGCGATAAGTTTATATAATTTTAAGCTTCACTGCAATGCACTATAATCTATTTAATTTTGGCATTATTTGTTGCATAATTATTGTCTGAAAACACGATATAATTTTGCGAAATTGATTATCCTGCGACATGATAACCCTGTTCAATTTTTAGAAGCTTATATAACTTGCATAATCTAGTTCTATTTTCTGGAGAATATAATTTTTCATCAAAATTTCATGTAATTTAATACTAATTGATTGTTTTATTGATAAAAAGCGATTTTGTTTTGTTAGTCCTGTTTTGTTAACACATTTAACCTTCAAATGAGATATTTTTTGAAAAATAGTTATTATAATAACAAAACAGAGGAATGGCTTTCATAACAGAATCTAAGCATTAAATCCTTTTTATCCAAATTCCAGTGACTCTTGAATCTCAAATTTATTGCTTTCACTTAAAGTCTGTCACTTTTCAGCCACTTTTAGTGCCGGCACAACATCTGTCAGTTGAGGAGATGGTCGACTCCTATCACAACACATTTGCATAAGAGGTTTAGATTAGACTAAATCATGACATTCAGTGCATTAATTTTAAGCCAAACAAATGCCTCTCAAAGTGAGTACAATTGCTTACAATATCTTGAGTTATATGGCTGGTTATATTCAATTTTCAAGTGTTGCCATGGTGAAATTCTCAGATATTAACCAATTTTGTAAAAACTCTATCATTGTATTCTTTTAATATAAATATTATTCACAAAAATTAAATTTGAATTAAAAATAATTTCATTTAAAAGCATTAAAAGCATTGAAAGTAAAATAGTTGTGAAAATGTGTTAATCTATTTTTGAGTTATGAGTGATTCTCATTTAAATTGCAAATTCATTACTTAATTATAGTTATAATGAATATTCATTTAATTCTGAAATCAGTTATAAATTTTTAGCCATTAGTTTGAGTTCACTTCTTATGAGAAATGTCTACAAAATGATAATTAGATTTATTATAACCCTTTGTTACCATTATTTTGGACAAAACGACCACTCATTTCGATTATTCCGATGAAGATTTGAAATTATAATTTGGATTAAAAGTCAGCCCATTTTGAACATTAAATTTTTAGATCATTTTTGTTTTTCAATAAATTTTCTCATTCTCTCTGAGAGAAAGCACAGACATATTCACACAACCATAACATCTATTAATATAATGGGAAGGCATACAGAATAGAAGACATGTTATGAAATGTTCGTGTTTTGTCTAATTTTGATTTTTGTTTCTTTTGGTTTCTCAAACATAGACTCAGATTTCAAACTCAATTAAATCTTCATTTCATTTTAATTTCAAAACAAATTATATATCATTTCTGAAGTCCAGGCAATTGTTTTTCCGAATCAAACTCTTGACTATTATTCTTGAAATACTCTTGTCTTGTCTTTAAATGATATTTAATAGCAGAGTAACAGAATTTGATGATTAATGATCTGAGACATTGATTTCTCATTTCAAAACATAAATGAGTTATTGATTGAATTATTTGGAAAACTTTTAAACCGAATCAAAATGTTTTATGAATTTATAATTTGATTATTTGATAGTTTAATTGTAACCGATCCGAGTTAATTAGAGTTAATGATTGAGCATCAAGGTTAAATACACCAAAACAACACAATTAGTCACTATTTTTCTATAAATTTATTTTGATTTCAAATATATTTTTTAAAATCCGAATAAAAATATTGAATTTCATTAATAATAGCTATAATGTGAAAGAAAATAGATTTTTGGTTTTATTTTGTTTTTTTTTTCAAAGAACTTTTCGTTTAAATTTGAGTTAAATTTAAAAATAGAAATATTGATTATTTTTGAACAAAAGCCGGCGAAAGTGATTCGTCCCACAAGTGTTCCACAGATGAGTGACTACTTTTCAGTACTTTAGTACTCGTCTGCACTCAAACAAATCCGGATAATTTTAATAGAAATTCTTTTTGATGTTTTCCTCATCCTTTCAAAAGAAAGTATAATTAGATTGGCTTTTGTTAAAATGTTATAATGATATCGAATTTCAGTCAAATTAATTCAAAATGTCATGAGTTGAAGCATACAAATTAAATTTAACAAGGTGATCAATATTTAATTTTATATAATTCAATTTGTTTAAAATCATTCAAAACAGATTAAGTACACCCAATAATACCCACAAGTAATATGATCTTTACCTCTAATAATGTTCTGTAAATTATAATATTCCTCATTATTACTCAAATAATAAAATTAATCAAATGTAACAAACTTTTGATCAAATTTAGTTAGAGATCTGTCTCTTCTAATTCTGATATGAGAAGTAGTATATCTCTCCATAATATTAAATTACAAGTCAAATGACCAGGTAATTAAATTTTATTGATTAATATTATAAGATATACAGTTACCACTCATTTTCAATTGCAACCCCTATTATCCATGTAATATTATCCAGAATGATGTTTAATGTTGTTAAAAGTGTAATCTTGCATACAAATTATAATAGACTAATTTCCAGAAGATTTTAGAATTAAAGAAATTCTTGATTAGATTCAGAAATATTTTCAATCAGTGATTCAAAAGTGAAATTAAGAAATATTTAATTATACATCTGTTTCTGTTTCTGTTATCCAGATATAAAAAAGAGATAACAGAAACAGAAATATAATCTTAAGTCCAAAAAGAATTCATTAATTATAGTATTTTTTATTTTTTTGATTAATTGATGAAAACTTATCTAAAATTAATGTTAATTTGATTTCTAATTAAATTCGAGTGAAAAAGAGTTACAACTTATGCAACAAATTTGAACCTATTTTTGCTGTTATTCTTATGAATGTTTGGTAGGCGTTAAGGGTATATGAAGGGTACCTGAAGGTGATACGGAACTGGCTCTGCTGCCCGATATCTGTACCTTTACATCAAATATAATGTCCATTCCTCATGAATTGCAACATTGGTTTAGGCCAAAGAATTTGCAAAGGAGTAGTACAGGTGCTCCTAACCCTATGCTCTTAGGAGGAGTGGGTTAACCCCTCTAAGGGCTATACTTAATTTCAACCCTAACATTTTAACTCATCCCACAGTACCCGTCAAGGTTTTTACATATGCTTGGGTTTAAAGGTAGGGTGTAGTCAACAATTAGTGTCAAAGGGTGTCGACTCAATTGCACTGTTAGTCAGAGTTAAACAGTAATAACAAATATTACATATAATTACAGCCTTTGATCTCAAACATAATGTTCTGTTTCTTCACTTTTTCTCTGATTTTCGAAGAGAAGAATATTTTGAAAACAAAATAACATTTGAATAAGAATTTGTTTTTTTTAATCAAAAATAAGTTTTTGTTATATTATTTGAAAGTTTTCTTTCAAATGTTTTTAGGGTTTTTATAAGATTCTATAAAATATATATTTTGCTTCGGATTTATCAATAAGTTTCTACTGATGTATTTGATGTGATCAAGTTATTATTATTTAGGCTTCGATAAATCGTGCAAATAAAACTAGAATTCCTATAACTTCAGCAATAAATCAATCTGGTTGTCCCCTCCCTGGTCATCATTTTGTCCAACAAATTGATTGTTTTTCTTTAAAATCTCATATTTTTGATAAGATTTTGAGTAAACATAAGAAAATCGATAATATTTTGAAATATTAGTAAAAACTTATTACTTATTACTTAATATTATTTGTTTTCATTTCTATTGAAGAATAAAATCTCTAAAAACAAATGTCAATCATTTGTTCGAAATAACAAAATGTTCATTCAATTTATAGTCAAATCAACAATCTATTAATTTTCTCTTTTAATCAATCACAGTTTTATCACAATTCTATCATAATTATAGCATTTCAATTAACTTTAAAAAGCTAAGTAAAAGCAAAGAATAGATATAATTTTTAATCAATGTAATCAACCAGGGAATAGTAATACTTTTATGCTCTCGAAAAATATTCTGAATATTCTGTTAATCTTTGAAACTCGATAACTATGATAGAGTCTGATAGTGTTTTAGTTATCACTTTGTGGCCATCTTTCGGTAATTAATTGCAATTTTATCAAATAAATGAAATAAAGAAATGAAGGAAAGAATGAATAAAATTATCTCTAATTAAAGTTATAATTAGTTTTTATTTATTTCTTATTCTCTAAATTATTAAAAGTTTTGGCCATTTGTTGGAAATTGTTTGACAATTATTTAATCATTAGAGAAATGAATGAAAAAGTGGTCCAAAAATGTCATATATTTTTGTCGCGTTATTTGTGTGCCATTTGTTGAGCCATTCGTTGCGAAACTGAAAACAAAATATTTTGTTTTGTAATTAAAAATCGGTTTTAAATACAATTATAATAATTAAATGGATTTAAGGAAAGCCAGTGACGACCAAAAGCTCGATCTCTGCCGCAAATACTTTTACAGTGAGTCCACAGATCTTTGGATCAATTGTTAAAATACATAATTAATTCTTAATTTGGTTTAAAAGTCGGCTTTTTTTGTCTGCCGTTTCTTTGGTTGGTTAACAGCGTCTGGTTTTTCCGTCTGGCCTTCGGTAAGGATGAGTTCCCGACCCGTAAAGCGATTCGAAAGTTTGTCATATTTTCATTGATTGGGACCACTATATGGACGGTCGGTATAATCACATGGATTACGACATTTCAATTGAAAAGAGCCGATTGGGAGGCGACCGGAGATTACCTTTCCTTCAATATTCCGCGCGGAATACCATGAGATCTCATTTGTTTTCATTAAACCCTTTATTTAATAATTATTTGATTTTATATTAATTTATATTAAAATATATTTTCATTTGTTTTATAAAAATTTGTAAAAAGAGTTATAAATGAAAATAAAAATTCAAAAAATCATTTACTCTTTGAGTTATCAATACTTTTGAGGAAATGCCAACTCGAGAGTGTGTACACCCAGTCGGGCACAAACCAATCGGTGAAGAAGTGCTGCAATCCGTGACTCCAATAACCCGTAGTTTTGTTGGTTCTGCCGATGGTTGCGATCGCGTTATTAGTGAAGGACTCAGCGCTCGGGAAAGCTATGGACGGCTTCTGAAGCAGATCTGAAAAAGAGGTTAACTTCGTTGCGATATATGAAGGCATAAGAGTCTGGACTTCAATTCCAAACGATTTGTACTCTATTTCCAGAGTTTTAGAAAACCATTCGACGAATACCTTAAATATAATTTAAAATTAGTTATAATTCATAAGAATGTCTTCAAATCAGACATACTTTAGAAGCGCTGTAGACTCCCATCAACGGTAACGGTTTGTAAGCAGCGATTGAACTCATGTTAATTATGAGACCTCTTCTCCTTTTGATCATTCCGGGCAACACAGCTCTGGTCATCATAAGGACGGCCGCAATATTGACTCTTACGTGTTGCCACACTTTATCTTCGGGCTGATCCAAGAAACGGTTGGGCGAGTCGTACATAACTCCGGCGTTATTGAAGAGAATACCGATATCTCTATTGTTTCCATCAATTTCTTCGGATATTCTTTCGTAAAGATTCGGATCATCGCTATTCAAATCGGCGATAATAGTGACCACTGGAGTCAATTGTGATAACTCAGTCTTGACTCGCGCTAATTTGACCTCATTTCTGGCCACCAGCACCAGTGAAAGGCCACGTCTGGCAAAAGCTCTGGCATATTCCAAACCTACGCCATCGGTAGCGCCGGTAATAACAGCCCATTCGCCGTATTTCTGCTTCAAATCGATTTTCCAGACTCTGGACCAGAAGTGGACACGAAATCCATTGATTGCAGTGAAAAAGAGCCCAAAAACAAGTTTTGTTGAATAAATTAGACCAAAAAGAGTAAACGTATCGATAAGTATACGTAGTTTTGGATCAATATCTCTAACAATTTGAAAGATGAAACCCATTGTAGACCAGTATCGGGAAAGTCTTCCTCTCTGTTTCTTCTTATACAATACTTCAGCGACTGATTCGATGGACATCTCTATTAAATAGTCGATTGGATTAAAGCAAAAATAAATAGGTCTTCAATAGTGGTGTGTCAGACAAGTTCAATATCAACGCCTAAAAGTGTCCCAAATCCCCAAAACACAGGTTTTATTTGATCTCAATTGAGATTTGACTCAAAATACTATTTATTTTTAACTTTATATTTAGACGAAGAGAACAACTGTTGAGACAACTGTTCAGTCTTTGGTTTTTTGTTTCCTTCACTTCAGTTCACTTCACTCTTCAAAACTGGTTTTTTACTCACATTTCATATCTTATTAAATGTATTAATGATTTATATTTCATTTCTAAACACAATTCGAAGAAAAAACTTTTCTTTCAAACAATTATTGTTTTCTTTCTTTAACACTGATTTCTTGGCCTTTAATTATTGGATACAAATACTGTGTTTAATTTGGACACTACTCTTAACTATTCTTAGCCGACTCGACCCCTTCACACAATTGGGAATATTAGGCTATTTTTGGTTTAACCACAAAACAAAACAATTGAATCAATAAAAACAAATTTGATTTATATTTCAATTGAAAACCTCTTGAATAGAATCTATTGATGGATAGAAGAGACAAATCTTAAACATTGATTTAAATTCTTAGAGTCGAAGATTGATTAATAAATAGTACATTTATGACAAACATTTATTGGACTCACCCTCACTGTCACTGACAAACATATTTGACCGTTAAGTCACTTTTAATTACTCTCAAGTTTTGCTTCTCAACTGATTATTTTGATTAAATTAATGTAAATAAATAAATAGTTTTGATTAAACCCAGGGTTAGGTATTTGACTTTAGAGATAAGCTCATATAAGTTTAAATTTCTCAATAATAAAATGTCTAAACTTTAGTTAAGTTTATCTCAAACCATAAAATTTAGGTAATTTTACCGTAAAATCACTCGAATTGAATGAATTGTTGAGATTTTTCCTCACAATTCCTCACAAATAGAAAATTATGTGAATATTATTATTAACTCATAATAATTGAGGAAAACTTTTAGTCATAAGTTGTCTCAAAATTATGGGATTTTTGTGTCAAATTATAATTCAATGGATTGTCTCTTAAACTCCCAAATTATCGTAAGATTTGACAGAAAACAAATGAAATCTATTTATTTTCCTCTTATAAAAAGTTGTTTGCAAACATTGAAAGTAACCAAGGTGATTATTATTATTATCGTGATTAACCCTTAATTTCAAATACAAAATGTTCAAACTAAAATTAGAGATTAAATGAGTAATAATTCTCATTTTAACTAAGAGTAACTTATTTTTGAAATTTTATTTAAAAGTATTTCAAACTGAACTATTAAAATAATCATAAAATATCATAAAATGATCATGATACAATATCGTAGAATTGGTCACTTCGAAGAAACTTTTATTGATCAACAAATGTGACGTAATTTGTGTAAAACTAATGATCAAAACAAAACCAAAAACACATTATTTTTCAATAATTTATTAAAAGACCGGTAATTATATTGGAAAGAATGCCACGACCACCACGAAGATGGCCAAACACGTATCGGCCGCCGAATACACATTACTCGAACCCAAGGCCTCCGTTTGACATCTATATGGTCGACGACTTCTTCCCGAGAGTGGCGCCGATCAATGAAACGGATAATCAAATGTCGGCCGCAATTCTGGCCCGAAATGCAGACCTGACGCCAACGCCTGAAGAACAGACAAATATAATAAATATGGTCTCAAAAGTACAGATAGTTCTGGAGAACATGACATTAAATCCGGGAACATTTGACGCCTGTCAGATCGATGAGGTCAGGCCTGTCGGCTCTTTCAAGAAGGGAACGATGAAAATCGGACACAATATCGCAGATTTAGTGGTAATACTTAAGACTCTACCAGTGATTGACGCCATCCAATCGTTTGGTACTAAAGTTGTCGAAGAATTGGTTAAAATAGAGATGAATTCAATGATAAGTGTTGTGGTAAACGCCAGCGGTTTTGATATAATTAACGATTCAAACAAATCTACGGTTCGGATACTAATCGCCACAATTATGCCTAATCTCAGAAAACTGGACCCAAAAATCCATTTACCGCTGAAGACAATACAAAGACATCTGTCAGCCATACGTCACGCGCGTTGGTTCGAAGAATCCGCAAACTTAACGACTGTTAAGGTTTTGATCCGAGTCTTGAGAGACGTTTGTTCCCGATTTAAGGGTCTGAATGCGTTGTCTCCCTGGATGGTAGACGTTCTCTCCCACTATTCGGTGACATTCCGTCACCAGCAGTCTCTCCTCCCCCTAAACATTGCCTTCAAAAGAGTATTCCAACTGTTAGGGGGCGGACTCTTCTTACCCGGTATTCACTTATACTATGTTTTTGTTATTTTATTGATTTTCTTTCATTTTATTCGATATTTTTAAACTTCAGGCTCTACGGGAATACCCGACCCCTGCGAGAACGGAGCCATTACTTTGTACAGTCCGTTGTCTCTTATGGAAGAGGACACCATCTGTATGACTGCCCAAACATTGCTAAGAATTTTGAGTTATGGAAACGGATTTAAAATAATTCTGGGATTAGAAGCCGACACTATTGGAATCGCTGACAATATGTCTGTTTGGGACGGAGTAGTGGTCGCCCCCTCGACTGCTGCCTTTGAATTACCCCCAAAAGACGAGGAAATGGAAGCAGAAGAAGACGACAATAAAGATAAAGTGGAAGTCGTTAGAGGGTTAGTCACCGCTTAAATCATTTAAAAACTAAACTCAAAGCAAACTATAAGAGAACTAACACTTTGTCATTCCTTACGACACTTTTGGGTAAACTTTTTTGTAATTAAAGACAATTTTCGTGAAATTAATTCATTTATAAGTTATTTATGACAACAAATGAGTCTATAATTTCGTATTAATTATATAGACACGTAATTATATATTTGCATTGTTTTTGAGCAATAGAACAGGTATTTTGGAAGTGAACAAGGTGAAATAAATTGATTGATTTTGAAACTATGATTTATTGAGTTTGATATGATATAGGAACCATGTCATTATTAGA